>QRFJ01005124.1:30197-62205 GCA_006176705.1 Cocos nucifera | reverse complement strand
TTTTATTTATTAAAATAATAAGAATCAGATCTGAAATATATCAAGATCTGATTGGGATCAAAATAAAAATTTTTGAAATATATCTCTTGATCTGATCAGATCTGGACGAACCAGGACCGGGAAATCAGGATTTCCCTTCACTTGGTAGATCCACCAAAAGGTATAGTACCTATTGGATGTAAATGGATCTTCAAGAGAAAGATTGGTGTAGATGGGAATGTGGAGACATTCAAGGCTAGACTAGTGGCAAAAGGTTATAGTCAACGTGAAGGCATTGACTATCAGGATATCTTTTCCCCAGTGGCTATGCTAAAATCCATCCGCACATTGCTTGCCATTACAGCCTATTTCGATTATGAAATATGGCAAATGGACGTGAAAATGGCATTCCTAAATGGATATCTTGAGGAAGACATCTATATGGAACAGCCATTAGGTTTCACATCCAGTGATACTGATCACAAGGTTTGCAAGCTGCAAAGGTCCATATATGGACTTAAGCAAGCATCTCGGAGCTGGAACACTCGTTTCAATGATGTGATCAAAAAGTTTGGTTTCATCAAAAATGAAGAGGAATCGTGTGTTTTCAAAAAGGTCAGTGGGAGCGCTGTTGTCTTCCTCGTATTGTACGTGGATGACATCCTCCTTATTGGGAATGATATTCCCATGTTGACGACAGTCAAAATATGGTTGTCCAAGGAATTCTCCATGAAAGACCTAGGTGAAGCATCCTTTATTCTAGGAATTAAGGTCTATAGGGATAGACCGAATAGGATGCTAGGACTTTCACAGAAGATGTACATAGAGGAAGTACTAAAGAGGTTTAGTATGGAAAACTCTAAGAGGGGATTAATACCCTTCAGACATGGTATTCATCTTTCCAAGAAGATGTGCCCCAGCACACCTGAGGAAATAGAACGCATGAGCAAGATCCCTTATGCTTCTGCAATAGGGAGCCTCATGTATGCCATGCTATGTACACGACCTGATATAGCCCATGCTGTGAGTGTCACAAGCAGATATCAGTCAAATCCAGATGAAGAACACTGGACTTCTATGAAATGTATCCTTAAGTACTTGAGAAGAACTAAGGATATAATGTTGGTCTTTGGTAATGGAGAACTCCAAGTCCAGGGATACACAGACTCAGATTTCATGTCTGATATAGATGATCGAAAGTCGACATCTGGCAGTCTGTTTATGTGCAATGGTGGAGCTGTCAGCTGAAAGAGTTTCAAGCAAACGGTGATAGCAGATTCCACCATGGAAGCAGAATATATCGCTGCATCAGAGGCTGCGAAGAAAGCATTCTGGTATAAGAAGTTTGCTGCAGAAATTGGAGTAATGCCATCAGATGCCATTCCTCTATACTACGACAACAATGGTGCCATAGCCCTTGCTAAGGAGCCGAGGTCTCACCAGAAATCCAAGCATATTGAGCGGCGATACCACCTCATCCGCGATTACCTCGAAAAGGGTTACGTCGAGGTCAAGAGAGTCGACTCCGCAGATAATGTGGCAGACCCACTTACAAAGCCGTTGGGCCAGCAGAAGTTCGAAGCCCACCTTGAGAAGATGGGACTTAGACTTGTAGCCAATTGGCTTTAGGACAAGTGGGAGATTGTTAGATATATGTGCCCTAGAAGCCAGAATTGGCTGACACTTGTAATACACTTCTAGGGGCAAAATTATAATTTTGACTAAAATCAATAAATGGGTTATTTTCTATCACATATGTGTATTTAGTGTCTGTGATACATCCTTTGAGTTAATGGTAATGATAATTCATATTTTCAAGAGTTGAAAATTTAAGACATGAATAATCATTATTAACTCATAAATTGCTCCCGACCATAGGATCATCACGAGGATGGTGATTGATCCGGAAGGTTGGTGTACAATCGCTTCTCTTTAGTAGATGAGTCTTGAGTCTACGGTGTGGAGACACCGGAGCGAGAGTACAGATACTCGTTAGAGAACGAGGGCACTGAGCGTGACCACCTCGAGTAGTCATTAGGGAGTCTACCTTCTCGTCAATGACTGACTCGATGCTGCAGTAGTGTGTCTGGTTCTTTGACCTGAGGTGCATCGGTAGTTCACCTTGAGGGTGTTATAGTTTGACTACACCATTACTCGGTCTCCTAGCCATATGGAACCCTGAGGTGTATGTTGGCTATGACATGTTCATTGTAGGAACTGGATTGCATCAAGATGGAATCTATCTACCTCGGTGGTAGAGGAGCAGCCCTATGATAATCATGAGAATCAAGTCCAGAAGCCCATGGCCATGGCAGAGTGAAATAATAGAAAGAGTTTCTATTTAGATTTTCACATTGGACTCGAATCGAATGATTACATCATATGACAGAGACTAGGGTTTGACGAGTTTACCTTAACCCTAATCTGATCGGGGCTCAAGATAGAAGAACTTAATCACACAGGTAGCTGCACCAAGAGGTTCGCATTCAGCTCTGATGGGTTGCCACCATATACTGCTAGGTGTCACTGGTGGATTTTGGGAGCAATTAGAATGATTTAGATGATCGATCATTCTAGCTGTTCGAATCAGAAGAGTTCTGATCCATCGAAAGGAGTTTCGATGATGTCGATGATAGAGATCATGACATATCCCATTACCATACAGAACTGAACCTAACTGGGTCACACAAACAAGGGTTTGAATCTGGTGATCATCAATTGAACTGATCTAGTTCAATTGATCTGAATGAGATTCAATTAGGTTCAAGGAAAATCGTGCTAGCACTCGATTGAACCTAACGTTCTTCTTTTACTATCATAAATAAGTTGTCCTGTCTGAGCCAAAGGAGTTTGTGCTCAATCAGAGGCCTTCATATGGTCTGACTGGAGGTTGTCCAAGTCAGAAAAGGTTGTCTTATTTTGTAAGACATTACCTGCCATTTTTGGTCACCTGCCATTTCTTGTTCTTTGACTTTGGTCAAAAGTCTACCTTTGACTGGTCAAATGTTGACCATTGACACTTTGACTTTTGACCACATGTCATGCACCTATTGGAGAGCTGGTGGGGGCCTGTCCCCCTGCCAGAACCTGGCAAGGAGGAGGGCGCACGCCACCCTAGGCGTGCGCCCAAGTTGGAGGCGCCCTAGAGTCCTTGTTGGACAAGGACTCCACCTCCCTTTTGGATTCCAATTAGAGTTCTTCTAAGAATCCAATTTGACTGGTCTTAGGCGCCCTCTAAGGAGGAATCCAGGGGACTCTATTCCCACCAATCAGATTTAGATCTGATTTCACAAAGGGTTGTGATTGGTTGGGAAGAAGAGAAGCTGGATCACAGTCAGTCTATAAATAAGACCCTGTGCCCAACTCAGATTATGATGAGATCAGAGTTTCCCACGCCCCAAGGCTGTCTCTCCTCTCTTCCTCCACGCCAAACCTCCTTCTCCTTCTCCTCTCCACGTCCAAAAGGGTTTTGGATTTTGGTTGGTGCGATCTAGATCAAAGAAAGTCGATCAAAGAAAGGCGATCAAAGGATGTATCAGAGACACTAAATACACATATGTGATAGAAAATAATCCATTTTATTGATTATAGTCATAATTATAATTTTGCCCCTAGAAGTGTATTACAAGTGTCAGCCAATTCTGGCTTCTAGGGCACATATATCTAACATCAATTGCTTTGAAGCAGCCATTAACCCATAGCCTGGCTTTACCCTGTACCAAAGCTTCATCTTGATCTAAGATATTAATTTTTGAAGGCCTGGGGTCCTTTTTATAGAGCTAGGGAGACTAGATATTCTTTTCTAAAGGCAATATGGGACTAAGGGAATCTTTGATCATCAAAATATAAAAAAATCTAGTAAAAATTAGATTAAAAAGAGTTTTGAATGAATTGTACTGCTTTGGATGAAATTTGGCCATCAATAGGGATCCAACGGTCAAAAAATCATCAAAATCGGATGTGTATCAGCTCAGATTAGGTTGGATTAAATTCTAGCCATTCGATCGCATGTTGATGGAGGAAATCTGGCCACTGATTGCATGTTGGGAGTCTTGATCACTATCGAGAGTGTTCTGGACCATCGGATCATCCCTTGGATTGTGTGCTACCGTTGGATGGCGATCTGCCTGAAGTTTGAGGCTGAATCAAATTCAAAAATAACCACAGCCGTTTGATCTTGATCGCAATCAATCGTAGCCATCCGATCATGCAATTACTATTCTCATGGACCGCATGGACCAGCCGCACCGCACACCGTAGCCAATCAGCGCCTCTATTACCAAGTTAAAAGACTAGATTGCCCTGTAAGCCACGATGGATTTCTGTGGACCCTTTAAGGTTCTAGGTCCACCACATGTCGTGCTGTGATTCGTTGGTTTCTATTGAGCTGGCAGTCCATACTTGGATCGTGGACCGACTGGTGGCTTTTATGGCTGAGTCAGCTTTGACGGCTTGGCTTGGTTTAGTGGCTTGGCTTGCAGAGCCGGCTGAGCCATTTTCCTTTTTTATTTAATTTTTATTTATTTTATTTCTTTAGAAATCATATCTTCTTCGTTTTAGCTTCATTTTATGTGAAACTTATTTCATTATGATCAAAAAAATAAGTTTTTTTTATTGATAATAAAATTTAATTTTTTTAATTTTATTATTTTTTTAAAAAAAATTTAATTAATAAAAATATGAATTTCTCAAAAATATGTATCATAGGTTTTGGTTGGTGATCCCAGAAAATCAACTGGATTGTTAGTGAATCCGAAAAACTAACAGTGTTAGATTTTGGTTGGTGCTCCTGTGAAAACCAACTAGATTTGTTTGTGAGCCTGAGAAAATAAATATACTGTAATCAAGGGTAGATTATAGTAAAATTCCTAAGAAAAGCTTGGAGAGTGAACATAGGAGTGGATTGCTCCAAACCATTATAAATCTTTGTGTATTTGTGTTGTGCCTTTTCCTTCTATCTCTCTATATACTTTGCATGCTTATAATTCTTACTTTACTTTCATAGTTTGATTTTGTTATCTTAATTTCGTTACTCATATTATATACATCTCATCCTCACCACTTAGATTAAAATTAAAGTACATAATTGTTTAGAGTTAAATTTGGCTAAAGCTTTTATAAGAACCCAATTCATCCCCCCGCCCCCCTTGGGTTGCTATCTCTTGGCAACAAGACCCAATCCAAACTAATTTGGCTAGGCCCAATTGGACCATATTAAATCCAATCAAATTAGGCTTAATTAGGCTCAATTAAATCTTAATAAAATTAGGAATTGATCAAGCGCAATCCCTGATCAAATCAGAGATCAAATCTCGTCGGCAATTAGGTCATCTCATAACCTAATCAAGTCAAATCCGACTGAATCCAATTCAATTAGACTTGAACAAAAAATCATTACTCAATCAAATTGAGTTAATTAGTAATCAAATCACTAATTAAACTTCTCTTTATCCGTCATTAGATTAGGTAGGAACCTCTAGTATATGTGACCCCGCAGGTTCGAACCTAAGTCGGTAGCATAGGAACTAATATTCTGTACTAATCGAAGTGACCATCTAGCAATGGTACCTGACGTTCGGATAGGCCAAATAGTGCAATCGCAATATTTAGAATCTACGTGAATATGGTTACCACATAATTTATCCCTTTAACCTCTGTGTACAGGATGACTCAAGATTAAACTATCAATCCTAAAAGATACATTCAAATCATGTCTTAAAGCAATTAGTCCTGTGACCCCTCACTAGGACTACCCTGGCCAAGGCTTTGCTAAATTGAAATACTATTAAACACAGCTCCTGAGTCTAGGAGTGGTCAATCCCATCTTGACTCAGCATCGACTCCTCAAGTACTTGATTGTACCCAAAAATCTTCCATCACTGAATTAGAAATTTAAGTAGTCCGATACCAAAGCATAGTGAGTTGCTTGAAAATCACCATAGTGATCTTAGGTCAGAGGGATACTTATGCCCATATTCCATCAGAGCAATTCTTAACAGTAGAAAAGCTTTGGAGTCGGTCATATTCAGTGTAGATGTACCCCTACATCTCACCTCATGCCATACCAGTGTCTTCACACTCCTTGGTTAAGAGAAAAACTAACCTATATGGTACACAATGACCTATACTCAATAAATATTGTCATCCTTAGTAACAACATATTATTTGATCATGAATAATTTTAAGGACTAAATGATAAATCCTCCTTTGTTGATTCTAAGTAGTCCTAAGGACTTCATCATAATAGATAGGAGTTCATCAGAAGATGAAAGATTTATGATAAAAAAGTTAAAATAATTTTTATTTAATTAATAATTCATATATAATTATATAAAATAGCTTAATCATCAATAGATTGATGATTGGCTTTGAGACACTATTCCCAACAAGAACAATGATATATATATGTATGAGTGTATGTATGTATGTGTGTATATACATATATATATACACACACACACATATATATATTTATATATGTACATTTATACATATATATACACATATACATACATATATATATAATTTTCTTCACTAAATATATGCAATATAATTTTTTTTAGTGTAATTTTGATTTAGGTGTTTTCTTTTCAGAACTGGTATAAATGCAAATTCTAACAAATCTCATGAATTTCTTTCATCTATCAAAACTCAAGAGTGAATTTGTTCTAGTGGTTTGCAGTAATTTTCTTTTCTTTTTTCTTTTTATAAAGAGGTTGTGATGATTTTGGATGAAAAATTGTTAATTCTTAGTACAATTTTAGTGATATGAGTTCTCTTCTTTTTTCTCTTCTATTGCAAATATTTTAACAATTCCAAACAGTAAGGTGATCTTGGATCGCCCGCAATTGTTTAGCAGGCAACCGTTTGTAGCCAATTTAGTTTAGTTGTAGCAGATACCAAAAGTACTTTTGCAATGCATGATTAAATGATGAATCTGTGCCTCCTTTTTATTTTTATTTTTATTTTTTTTAATTTTTTAATATCTAAAGATAATTCCCATCGGCGAGTTCTGGGCTGTGCTATGGACTATGATGGTCGGTAAGCTAAAAACAATCGTCGGTGGGTTTTGGACCGTGCCGGAGGGTTTTGGACCATGTCGATGGATTCTAGATCATTGGGTTCTAAGCTATAGCTTGGTAGCTAAATGTCGAGGCATGGCATTGGTGGCCATCAGGGAGGTGGCCATGAGTGGAACTCCCATAGAGATATATTTGAGTGATGGTTCATGGGCTACAGAAGTAGAGTTTGAGCTTTATTACTATTTATATCTTGTCGCTTTTATTTATTACATTGCATAATGATAGGCCCATTAATTGATTAGTATACATAATCTCCGACACCCATACATTTATATATTTTTTATATAGATGGGAGAATTATGTATAATGATTAATTGATTGTTCAATTTGGATGGTTTGAAAATTATAAATAATTTATAGATAATTACAATAATCAAACAATATGCTGAGGGTTCTAAAAGAAATTTTGGATAGCATTTTTTTTTTATTTTTTCTACATGAAATAATTATGAGGCATCGAAGATTATTGGACAGCTAGATTTTACTTATACCAAGATACATGCATATCCTAATTACTGCATACTCTATTAGAAGGAGGATGCCAACCGAAACAAGTGCACGAGGTGTGATGTATCAAGATGAAAATAGAATAAAGATGGCACATTGACCTGCGTACCTCAAAAGTTGATGTAGCATTTTTCTTTGATTCTGCGGCTATAAAAATTATTTATGTCAGTAAAGATATCAAAGGACATAAGATGGCATGAAGTGGACTAAACAAAAGATGATGTATTGAGCCATCCAGTCGATGGAGAGGCATGACATAAGTTTAATGAAATACATCCTAACTTCGCACAAGAGATACACAATGTGAGGTTGGACTTGTCATATGATGGTTTCAACCCATTCAAGCACATGAATACCGTCCACAGTATATGGCCGATATTTATTCATATTTATAACCTTCCACGATAGATGTGTATGAAAAAATTCTTTGCTTTTATGGTAATACTCATCCCTGGACCGATGGAGGTAGGTAATGACATTGATGTCTATTTGTAGCCTCTTATTGCCAAGCTAAAATAGTTGTGGATCATTAAAGATGTTCTAACTTTTGATGCTTTGATAAATGAATCATTCTCCATACATGCAGCACTTTTGTAGACAATAAATGACTTCCAGCTTATGCCCTAATGTTGGGTTGGAGCACGAAAGGTGAGCTAGCCTGTCCAGTTTGTGAAAAAAATAATCTGAAAAGTTGACACATTGGAGGAGTTTAGCTTTATGGGGCATCGATATTTTCTCCATCAAAATCATCCATATAGAAGGGATCCATGCTCCTTCGATGGTACTGTTGAAAAGGTGAGGTGCTTAGCCGGATGTCCGAGAGTGAGGTATTGAAAGAGTTGGATGGTCTCAGTGTTGAATTTGGAAAAATAATCCAATTGATGGTAAGAAGAAGCGTTAATCAAAGATAGATGACACATATTTCAATTAGAGGGAAAAAGTATCTTCTTTGACTTACCATATTAGGAGACAAACTTATTACACCACTACTTAGATGTAATGCATATTGAAAGGAAGGCATGCAAGCTCTTATTGACAACAATCTTGAACATCAAAGATAAGACCAAGGATGACTTGAATTCCCGAATTGACTTGAAAGAATGGGATATTAGGGGATCACTCCATTCAGAGCCAGTAAGAAAAGAACAGTGGAGGCTCCCTCATGCATGCTATATTATGAATGTCTCCAAATGGTCTACATTCCTTCATGTGTTGGAGAATGTAAAGATCCCAAATGAGTACTCAAGCAATATATCAAAGCATGTGAATAGTAAGAATGTCAAACTTGAGAGATTGAAGACTCATGATTATCATGTATTGATGCAGGAGTTCATCCCAATAGCTATTCATCGCGTGTTGCCAAAAAATATCAGAATGACTATTATTCATCTTTCTTGTGATATCAACTTGCTCTGATACCAAACTATTAGGATATCAGCTATTCTGATACCGCTTGTTGAGGATTTAGTACTAAATTATTATGATAGAAAGAAGAAAAAAATAAAATAAAATAATAATCAAATACGTGGATCAGTCTAAAGGCTCATCTCCATGGGGCATGCAAAGCTTCACTATGAAAGAAAAAAATAGGTACAAGAGGAGAACATCCACTCTCAACTCACCGTACATAAATTTTTCTCAACTAGAAGCTACCCTTACAAAAGCTCTCTCAGAATCTCAAAAAGACCCATAGAAGTTATAAGATGCTCTGCTCTCACAGCCTCCTCGTCGGATGCTATACACCTATTGCTTCTTTCTCTCATGGGTTGCATGTACTCGACGCTCTGTGCCATCTTTTTCTGCTTCACAGCATCTTAGCCCTTTAAATAGGATGAGAATCCTCTTCTCAACCATTCATAGGAGTCCTAACAGGACTCCTTCTCCTAATATGAGTCAAACATATTCTTAATGGAGTCTTGGAATATTTTTCGACCTTCAGATCATGACCGTAACCCTCCATGGCCGCTGGATCTTATGATCCAGGTGCAACTCCTGTAGACCCCTTGGATTAATCATAATCTGAGTGCAAATAAAAAAAATTCCATCATGTTCTGTTTCCCTCCGTTGAGTCGGCTCGGTCAGGGGTCGAGCTGGCTCGACTGCATCTCATTCGGACTCCTTCTGTATATCTGCCTGAGAGAGCCGACTCAACTGTGGTTTGAGCTGACTCAATCGTGTATCAGAGCTAGCCCGACTATTGTGCTAAAAATTGATTCTCTTCTTACTATGGATCTGTTAGATATATGTGCCCTAGAAGCCAGAATTGGCTGACACTTGTAATACACTTCTAGGGGCAAAATTATAATTTTGACTATAATTAATGAAATGGGTTATTTTCTATCACACCTGTGTATTTAGTGTCTATGATACATCCTTTGAGTTAATGGTAATGATAATTCATATTTTCAAGAGTTGAAAATTTAAGACATGAATAATCATTATTAACTCATCAACAGCTCCCGACCATAGGATCATCACGAGGATGGTGATTGATCCGGAAGGTTGGTGTACGATCGCTTCTCTTTAGTAGATGAGTCTTGAGTCTACGGTGTGGAGACACCGGAGCGAGAGTATAGGTACTCGTTAGAGAATGAGGGCACTGAGCGTGACCACCTCGAGTAGTCATTAGGAAGTCTACCTTCTCGTCAATGACTGACTCGATGCTGCAGTAGTGTGTCTGGTTCTTTGACCTGAGATGCATCGGCAGTTCACCTTGAGGGTGTTATAGTTTGACTACACCATTACTCGATCTCCTAGCCATATGGAACCCTGAGGTGTATGTTGGCTATAGTATGTTCATTGTAGGAACTGGATTGCATCAAGATGGAATCTATCTACCTCGGTGGTAGAGGAGTAGCCCTATGATGATCATGAGAATCAAGTCCAGAAATCCATGGCCATGGTAGAGTGAAATAATAGAAAGAGTTTCTATTTAGATTTTCACATTGGACTCGAATCGAATGATTACATCATATGACAGAGACTAGGGTTTGACGAGTTCACCTTAACCCTAATCTGATCGGGGCTCAAGATAGAAGAACTGAATCACACAGGTAGCTGCACCAAGAGGTTCACATTCAGCTCTAATGGGTTGCCACCATATACTGCTAGGTGTCATTGGTGGATTTTGGGAGCAATTAGAATGATTTAGATGATCGATCATTCTAGCTGTTCGAATCAGAAGAGTTCTGATCCATCGAAAGGAGTTTCGATGATGTCTATGATAGAGATCATGACATATCCCATTACCATACAGAACTGAACCTAACTGGGTCACACAAACAAGGGTTTGAATCTGGTGATCATCAATTGAACTGATCTAGTTCAATTGATCTGAATGAGATTCAATTAGGTTCAAGGAAATCGTGCTAGCACTCGATTGAACCTAACGTTCTTCTTTTACTATCACAAATAAGTTGTCCTGACTGAGCCAAAGGAGTTTGTGCTCAATCAGAGGCCTTCATATGGTTTGACTGGAGGTTGTCCAAGTCAGAATAGGTTGTCTTATTTGTAAGACATTACCTACCATTTTTGGTCACCTGCCATTTCTTGTTCTTTGACTTTGGTCAAAAGTCTACCTTTGACTGGTCAAACATTGACCATTGACCCTTTGACTTTTGACCACATGTCATGCACCTATTGGAGAGCTGGTGGGGGCCTGTCCCCCTACCAGAACCTGGCAAGGAGAAGGGCGCACGCCAAGGGTGGCGTGAGCCCAAGTAGGAGGCGCCTAGGAGTCCTTATTGGACAAGGACTCCATCTCCCTTTTGGATTCCAATCAGAGTTCTACTAAGAATCCAGTTTGACTGGTCTTAGGCACCCTCTAAGGAGGAATCCAGGGGTCTCTATTCCAACCAATCAGATTTAGATCTGATTTCACAAAGGGTTGTGATTGGTTGAGAGGAAGAGGAGTTGGATCACAAGAGGTCTATAAATAAGACCCTGCGCCCAACCCTAATGCTAATGAAAATTAGACACGCCCCAAGGCTGCCTCTCCCCTCCTTCTCCATGCCATAGTCTCTTCTCCCCTTGCTCTCCACGTCCAAAAGAGTTTTGGACTTAGGTTGGTGCGATTCAGATCAAGGAAAGGCGATCAAAAGCAAGAAGGCTGCGCTGCTGCAAAAGGACGACTGCAGATCTTCAAAAGAGTTTTGAAGATCCTCCAGATCAGATCCAGATCTGATTTTTGGAGGTGTGATAGAGAAGAAGAGGATCTCCAGATCCAACCCAAGTGGATACCGATAGAGGCCAGGCGCTTGCGTGGCTAGATCCAGAACCTTCCGCTGCAATCAGGATCATCTACAGGGTAATAGGATTACCCAAATCAGGTAAATTAAATTTGATTTAATTTATCTTGTTTTATTTTATTTATTAAAATAATAAGAATCAGATCTAAAATATATCAAGATCTGATTGAGATCAAGAGAAAATTTTTGAAATATATCTCTTGATCTGATCAGATCTGGACGAACCTGGACCGAAAAATCAGGATTTTCCTTCAGGATCGAATTCGAGGCATCAAATCCTAATAATCTCCATCTCGATCTAACATTCAACCTCCACCTGACTTTGAGAGCCTGTGATCCATCTCACCCTTATGCCCTGGGGCATGCCTACTGATCATGGATGGGCAAACATCAGAGTCAAGCCAGGCCGCTCGATCCCACCTCTATCATGGGCTGTATCCACTTTGACCAAAGACCTACTCAAAAAATTCTCCTACGATGATAAAAACTTCACTCTGCGATGTCACCTCTCATCCTTTCGAGTTTCCCATCTCATGCCGATCCATCTTCACCTGGAGCTCCACCTCACACTGGGCTCCCTTTGGCTCCTAAAGCTCCACCTCGCACTGGGCTTCTTGTCAGATAGTAATATCTTCATGTCTTCTTCTTTTCCTCCAATATCATCCTATCACCATGCATGACCTTCAAAATTTTATCACCAGCTATCCACCTGTAGCCATTTAAATCCGATTTGCTCAACGAGATAAGATTTCACTTGAAATTGGGTATGTATCGGATCTCCCCCAATCTCATCACTACACCATCATGTGTCTTCCAGTTGACCGCCTCGATGCCTCTGATCGCACAGCTCAATCTATCTGGTAGATAAACAGTGCCATCACTGCTCTTCAGGGAATCAAACTACTCCTTTCTACAATAAATATGATATACACATGCAGAATCTAAAATTCCTTACTGGAAAGAACTAGATATCTCATCAGATATCTCTACGACATCATCCTCTGACTCGCTATTGGCCATCGCTGCAGTAGCCCTTGTCCGATTCTTAAGTTATGGGCAATCCTTGACTCGATGCTCCAACTCATCGCACCTGTAGCATCTAATCTTGCTAGGATCTCTCATCTTGAACCTGGATCATCCTCCTCGTGATCTTCTGCTGCTTCATCTACTACCTCCTACTCCTTTAGAAATCGCCAAAGCTAAGTTGCCGCCATTTGAGCTCGAAGCTGGGTTCTCCCTCTTAAGAATCTCATTCTGAAGTATCGCTATAGTGATCTCATCCATCTTAATGGTGCTTTTTTTTACTAGAAGTGCAGTCATCAAGAACTCATACGAAGGGGGAGCAATGCTAGCAAGACCAACGTCCTGATCTTCTCCTCAACTTTTTCACCAATGCTAAGGAGGTTGGTGAGGATCTTCTGAAAGTTGGATAGATACTCCCACATGCTCTAGCCTTCATCCATCCATAGTATGTTGGTGAGCGACTTCATCATATACAACTCCTCGAGCTTCAACCACAGCACCATCAAAAAATCTCGCCAAGTATATGGATCACCACATCATTCACTAGGTACAAGTGGATCATGCTTGCTGCCTGCATCTAGATCTGCTTTCAATCCTTCATCTCTATGGTGGCTGGCATCTCGTCATACAAAAGAGCGTTGATTAACCTATGTTGGATGAGGACATCCTTTATCCTTGCTTTCTACAAGAAGAAATTATTCTTTCCATTGAACCTATTGATCTCCACCTTGATTATGCTTATCTTCTCCATCTTCTTCAATCTCTATCCACTGCTACAATCTATGCTCCAGTGCTACCTAGCTTTGATACCAATTATTGTGGTATCAACTTGCTCTGATACCAAACTATTAGGATATCAGCTACTCTGATACCACTTGTTAAGGATCTAGTACCAAATTATTATGGCAGAAAGAAGAAAAAAATAAAATAAGAAAATAATCAAGTATAAGGATCAGCCTAAAGGCTCGCCTCCATGGGGCATGCAAAGCTTCACTATGAAAGAAAAAAATAAGTACAAGAGGAGAACACCCACTCTCAAGTCACCGTACATAAATCTCTCTCAACTAGAAGCTACCCTCATAAAAGCTCTCTCAGAATTTCAAGGAGATCCATAGAAGCTAGAAGATGCTCTACCCTCACAGCCTCCTCATCGGATGCTATGCACCTATTGCTTCTCTCTCTCATGAGCTGCACGTACTCGGTGCTCTGCCAAGCTCCTCTCGATAGCTATTTAAGCCTTTCTACGTGCCTCTCATGCCACACATGCCATCTTTTCTACTCCATAGCACCTCAGCCTTTTAAATAGGATGAGAATGTTTTTCTCAGCAGTATACAGAAGTTCTAACAAGGCTCGTTCTCCTAATATGAGTCGAACATATCCTTGATGGAGTCTTAAAATATTTTTCGACCTTCAGATCATGACCGCAACCCTCCATGGTTGTTGGATTCTATGGTCCACATGCAACTCCTGTAGATCCCTTAGATTAATCGCAATCCAAGTTCAAATAGAAAAAACTCCATCGTGTTCTGTTCACCTCCACTAAGTCAACTCGATCAGGGGTCGAGCTAGCTCAACTATATCTCATCTGGACTCCTGCTTTCTATCTACCAGAGAGAGTCAGCTCAACTGTGATTCGAGTTAGCTCGATCTCAATCCGAATTGGCTCCACCGCATATCAGAGCCAGCCTGACTACTATGCTAAAAATAGATTCTCTTCTTATTATGGGTCAAATTTAAGGCATCAAATCCTATCAGTCTTTACAACTTCTTCAAAGATATTTATGCAAAGATGTTGCTTAAGAAAGATGTGAAAAAAATGAAGGCAAGGGTAGTGACTGTATTATATGATCTGGAGAATATATTTTTACTATCATTTTTCATAGTTATGATGCATCTCACCATGCACCTTGCAGAAAAAGTTGTACTTGGAGTCCCAGTATTCCATCGATGGATGTATCTCACCCTGAGGAATATTCAAATGCTAAAATCTTATGTAAGGAATATGAATCGCTTGGAGGGATCTATAGCAGAAGGATATTTGGATCAAGAGTATATGAATTTTTATAGCATATATTTAAACAAGCTTGAGACATATCATAACCGATCAATAAGAAATCAGGATGATCAGTATGAGCCAATTGAGCTTGCATTTGAGTTCATTCTACAGTCAGATAGACTTTTCACTTTATATCGCCTCACTGATTTAAGTATTGAGAAAAAAAATAAGGTGCACCGCTATGTGCTCTTTAATTATGATGTCATTGAGTCATACATAAGGTGAGTCACTTAGCCTTATTTATTTCATAATACTTAAAAAAAATATCTAATTAAATCTAAATTTATTTTTTATGCATGCAGCAAACAGAAGAAAGTCATAAGAGTAAAATATGGTGCTCTAAGTATGCGGGAGAAAGAGAAAATGCATAGCAAAAAATTTTCTGAGTAGTTCAAAGATCATGTAAGTGAGTACATATTCTTGCCTTGTGCATCTTATTTGAATATGTTTACTAATTAAATATCATCTCCTTAGGTATGGAGATTATCATACAGTGATGTGAGTCCTGAAGTGCGTGCTCTTTCAATAGGACCTAATTATACCATATGTGAGTATAAATAGCTCATCATTAATGGCTACAGATTTAATATTCATAATCGATCCATAAACATGATGATACAAAATAGTGGCATGATGTTGAGTGCCGCCACTAGGTGCACTACAAGAAACTAGAGTATTAGCAATGGCAAAATGCCATTGCTAATAGTCCATCTACCATCGCTAATACTTAAGTCATCATTAATACCATCATAAAAGCCAATCTAAAAAATCCTTATAACTAATTAGGACCATTAGCGACAGCAGCAGATGTTGTCGCTAATAGAAAAATTAGTGACAACTTTAGAGACAAAATAAAATCATCTCTAATTAATTTTTAAAAAAAATTTAAAAAATATTAGCGACAACGTCTTCATTGCTAATTCCATCGTTAATAATTATTAGCGATAAATTATTCCATCTCTAATACCATCTCTAATTTTATTTAATTTTTAAATTAAATAAAAAATTTATTTAAAAAATATTAGCGATGATAATTATTGTGGCTAATACTGATGGTAATACTTAATTAAATTTTTTAAAATAATAATAATAATATTTTTAAAACCTATTTTAATTAATTATAATGAATTATGATTTTTAATACCTATTATAATTAAAATATAAAGATAATATGATAATCAAAAATTAAAAATTAATTATATTATATTAAAAATAAAAATTATATAATATTTTTTATAAGTAATGTAAAAAAATATAATACATTAAAAAAAAAATCAGGTTCGATCCTCATCATCATCAGTCTCCTCCTCCTACTCCTCTCCAGTAGTTGATGGATGAAAGCTAGATGCCCCAGCATCCTATAATAAAAAAATAAAATAATATTATTAAGTTTTGATATGAAGGCATATCTTTTGATACACTCTTTCGATTCTCAAATAGATTATTTCTACATATCCATTTAATGATATGGAGTTATAGACACCTTCAGTCTATCGATTGAATAGTTAGATTGAATTTTTAGCCTCTAGATCTCCTTTCCAGACTCAAACCTAAATATACAAAGCTTTTAAAAATAAAAATTTAAAATAATTAAAATAATTTAATAATATATATACCTGATGTGATGGCTAGAATGATGAGCCCAGTTGGTTGCGCAGTTGTGGGTCCTAGAGAAGCTCTACGATTGTGTCGCGGATGGCATCCAAGAGACTCTAAGCCGTTGGCTCAGAAGCCTCTACATGACCTCCTGCACATGTGCATAACTCTTGGTCTGGGATGTCGAGACTTGTGAGGATGCCGAAGAATATCGAGGTGGTAGAGGATTGAAGCTATGGCCGAATCCTATGACCTGGCTCCTACTCATCCCCCCGAAGGTGCTGAGGCATTCCTCAAAGTCAAGGGGGGGCTGATAAGATGGATCATCGTCGTATCTCTTAGTAATATACTCAACATAACGCAACTGCATAGTTAAGAAATATATTAGTTGTAATATATGACTTAGATCCTATAACAACTTAATTAGTAAATAGAGTTTGAAGTTCTTACCGTGATCCATCGTGATGTAGAATATAAATAATCACCAGTCCTCCTAGACTGGTGTGTGGCTTACCATAACTACAGCTGGTTTGATGGATGATCCAATTATCATACCTACGATAAGTAAATAATAAAATTAAATTAATTAAAATATGCATATAAGAGCTTTTATAATTCAAATGAAGAGCTTTGATATTGATTTCTTACTAATCTATCGGCCATAACATGTGTGCTGACCAAGCCATCCGTATGTCTGATCAGTTCCTACTGAGCAGTTCAATTCTGTTAGGCCCTCTACCACCTATCGAAGTACTCCTCACTGCTCCACTAGTCGCAGAGGGCCTGCCATATGTTCGCTTGCATCTAGTGATCCATGAAGTATCTCCTATCCGATGGTGACTAAAAATCGGAGTGTTGGATGGTGGACTGCCTGAGACTATAGAGGCCATCTCGGAGCCTCCATGTGACCATCTCCTCGAAGATCTGACAACCAGCCTCCTCATTCTTAGAAGTCTCAAATTAGTAGTAATCCTATAAGATAGAAGCAAGCATATATTTATATGTAATTAAAATACCAACATATCTAAAATTTATAAATAAAACTAGTTTTGACTTACCAAAAACATCCTCCAAGCTACATCACATGCTTGAGACGATCAACTGGAAAACTCATTCATCGGTCCTGGCATCAAGCATCGGATGATGCCGATAACCACATGAGATACTTCGAACTTTCTAAACATGCTGCAAAATTAATTTTGAATAATAAATATTAACTCTAGAATTGCTAAATTAGAAATATATTAATTGAAGTTATAATACTTACGAGCGGCTCTGAACGTGGATGAGCTATCTATCCTCCGACTGAGTCAAAGGTGCCATAAGCCAGGCAGGTCTTCGACCACAACTCTATGTTTGTGAGTCAGTCACTACTGTATATGACTGTGGGGTCATTGGTGACCCCTTATCATCCGGTATAAGATGTGTAGAACCATGCAAGCTGGTCACATGATCGCTCTCTCCTCAAAAGCTCTATCCTTGGTTGGAATGGCTACGACCTATAGAAGATGTGATGTATAATATCTAAAAATAAAAATAAAAACTAAAAAAAGTAGATGATCTAAAAATTGGTTCAAACAAATATCTATCAAAACATAACAAGATGATCAAAGATTATTAGTGAGCATCTATAATGTATCAACAGTCCAATGTTTCTGTTCTAACAATACATGATAATGTGTTAGTCTGCTAATCCCTTAATTTAAGTATTGTCTAATTTTCATCTAGCAATACATGATAATCTCAATACATAAAAATGTAAAGGAGGCTCAGATCTGCCATTGAAAAATAAGGCATTGCATGTTCCTCTACACCTTTAACCATGAGATGGCTGCAAGCTATTGTCTACGATATAATAGATCATCTAAGCTTGCCCTGCATTACAAGTTATTCTACACTAAAGTACAGTGAGGTGGCCACAAGCGGTTGTCTGCAATGTAACAGACCATCCAAGCTTGACAATACAACAACAAGAATAGAATGCATCACCTCCATTTAGGTGCATCTCGCATAGGCAATCATCATAGCCTCTATCTTCGAGCCTCCGGCCACCTCCTCGAGCTACAAACTAGAAATATAAATTTTACTAAAAAATAAAATAACAACTTAAAAATAAAATTCTTGTGCTCACATAGCCTAGTCATCTAGCAAGCTTCAAGTCCAAACTACAAGCATTGGTACCTCCATAGAAAGACATGGGTGATAATATGCGCAGACCAGAAGCTCTACTAGTCCAATATATTTACTGATGTGCAAGAGCTTAACTGTGACAGGCTCGAGCATATAATTAGTATATTTGATAGATTTGATATGATTATTGGTGGAAGCCCATGTAATAACCTTTTAGATAGCAACCATCATAGTCATGATGGACTATAGAGGTTGCTATAATTATAGCCTTGCTTAGCCTCAAGAGGGTAGCAACCCTATAAAGGATAAGCATGACTATAAGCATAGCAACCCTGTCCATCATGATTATGGCACTTGCTTTCTAAAAGGTTATTATATGAGCTTCCATAAATAACCAGATCAAATCCACTAAATATGCTAATCATATGCTCGAGCCTATCACTATTAAGCTCTTGCACATTAGCAAGGTCTTGAACAAGTAGAGCCTCCGAAGCTCTTGCAATAGTCTCCCATGAATCAATCCCCATACAAGTATCAATGCTTGTAATTTGGCATAAATCCATGTCTCAAGCCCATATTTGCAATGCAACCCGAACCTTCCCTCGGCTCGAGCACTCTACATGTCGAAACTGAAGCACGCAGGGCACGTCTCGAGCCTATGTTTGCAATGCTGCTCGAACCTTCCCTTGGTTTGAGCACTCTGCATGTCAAGACCAAAGTGCGTAGGGCACATCTCAGCCTCATGTTTGCAGTTTGAACCTTTTCTTGATTCAAGCACTCTGCATGATGAGACCAGAGCATGCAGGGCACGTCTCAGATCGGTGTTTACAATGCAGCCCAAACCTTGACTCGATTTGAGCACTCTGCATGTCGAGACCAAAGTGAGTAGGAAATGTCTCGACCTTATGTTTGCAGCCCAAACCTTTCCTCGGTTCGAGCACTCTACATGCCAAGATCAGAGTGTGTAGGGCACGTCTCGAGCCGGTGTTTACAATGCAGTCCGAACCTTATCCCGATTTGAGTGCTCTGCATGTCAAGATCGAAGTGCGTAAGGAACATCTTGACCTCATGTTTGCAGCCCAAACATTTCCTCGATTCGAGCGCTCTGTATGTTGAGATTGGAGCATGCACGGCATATCTCAAGCTGGTGTTTATAATGTAGCTTGAACCTTTTCTTGGTTTGAGCGCTCTACATGCTGAGATCGAAGTGCATAGGGCACGTCTCAACCTCATGTTTGCAGCCGAAACCTTTCCTCAGTTCGAGCGCTCTACATGTTGAGATCGAAGCGTGCAGGGAACGTCTCGAGCTGGTATTTATAATGTAGTCCAAATCATTCCTCGGTTCAAGCACTCTACGTGCCGAGATCGAAGCTTGCAGGGCAAATCTTGGACTAGTATTTGCAATGCCGCCTGAACCTTCCTTCGATTTAAGCATGCTGCATGCCAAGATCGAAGCATGTAGGACACGTCTTAGCCTTGTGTTTAATTTTTAATATCTAATTATGCTTAACTAATATAATTTTTAAAAAAAATAATTTTTAGTGATGGTATTAGCTATCATTAATACCGATGCTAATACCCATAATAGAAGAAAACTACTGTACAACATTGAGGCACGCATGGGCTGACACATAGGAATTGAGGTACAATGAGGCACAGCAAGCAGGGACTGAGGCTCAGGGATGCAACCATGAATGTGAGCTTAGGAAGGCCGAGAGCTAGCGCCCGAGTGCTCGAGGAGGCAAGAGGCAGCGGAGGTTCGGGGAGGTGGGCCGAGTGCAGCCAGGGGGAGATGGTCGGGGGAGAGAGGAGGTGGTGGGTGAACCAAAGGGCCAGGGATTCGGAAAGGAGGCAGAAGGTGGCTGGGGGAGAGAGAGGGTGGTGGGTGAATCGAAAGATCGAAGGTTTGGGGAGGTAGGAGACGTTCAGGGGAGAGGCGGTCGGGGGTTCGGGAAAGTGGGTCGGGTGCAAATGGGAGGAGACGGGGGAAGCCACCGGCCAAAGGAGAGAGGGATGGTGGGGGAACCAATGGTCAAGGGTTTGGGAGGTAGGAGGTGGCCGGGAGTTTGGAGAGATGGCCAAGTGCAACCAGGGGGGTCGAAATAGTTTAGGGCTCGGGGAGCCAGGAGTGCCGAGATCTCGAGAAGTGGGTCGGGTGCAAGTCAGGAGGAGCGACCGTGGGGAGCCACCAGCGGGAGAGAGAGAGGGGTGGTAGGGGGATCGAAGGGCCGGGGAATTCAGGAAGGTAGGAGACAACTGGGGCTTAGGAAGGAAGGCTGGGTGTAGCCAGGGGGATCGAGATGATCGGAGGTCGAAGGTCTAGGAGGCGGTTGAGGGCTTGAGAAGGCGGGCTGGGTGTAGCCGTGGAGAGACCGCCAACCAGGGGAGAGAGAAGGTGGTGGGGGAATCAAAGGACTGGAGGTTCGGAGAGGCAGGAGGCAGTCGGAGGCTCGAAAAGGCAAGCTGGGTGCAACTGAAGGGAGGCTGCCAGCCAGGGGAGAGAGGAGGTGGTGGTGGGACCGAGGATGGGGAGAGGGTGATGGTGGTGGGGGATAAAAATGCTAGAGGATGGGGGTGGTGGGAAAATGAGGATCCGGTGGGTGGTGGGGTGGGGGAAAATGAGGGGGCGGTGGATTGTGGCATGGGAAAAAATGAGTACGCACGGTAGAAAGGGTGAAAACAAGGTAGGAAGATTATTAGCGATGGTAGATTTCATCACTAATAATCATTTTTTGTCAGTAATAATTATTTTTCATCGCTAATAAGCAAGAAATTATTAGCGACGAAAGTTGCCAATGGTAACATTATTTCCATCACTAATAATTATATATTTTAAATAATATTTTTAAATTATTAGTGATGGCATGCTTGTTGTGGCTAAAGCCATCACTAATACAATTTATTTTTCTTATTTTTTTGGATGGTTTAAAATTAATATTTGATTTTATTAAATTTTTAAACTTAACTAATTTATAAATTAAGTTATAATTAATTTAAATTAGATTTAATTTAATTAGACTTGACTTAATCTGAGGCTAATTAGGTTTTAATATTCTAATTAAAATTTGGATTCAAAGTCTAATTGAATTAGGTTTAACATGATTTCGAATTAGATTCAAATCGAATCCAAATTAAAAATTATTTTCTTATAACTAATTTAAATCATATTAAATTTAATTAGATTTTACTTAATTTGAATGTAATTAGATTTTATAATCTAATTAAGGCTTGGATTCAAAGTCCAATTGAATTAGGTTAAACAAGATTTTGAATTAGATTTGAATCGAGTTTCAATTGCATTTAGATCAAATTTAAATTAAAAACTATTTTCTCCTAATTGATTATAATCAGATTCAATTTAATTAGGCTTAACTTAATAACAAAGTAATTGGATTCTATTATCCATGTAGGACTAGGATTTTAAAATTTTAAAGTCTAATTGAATTAGGATTGATAGGAAATCTAATTAGATTCAAATTGAACCCAAATTAAAAATTATTTTTTTAATTAATTTAAATCAACTTTAATTTGATTAATCTTGACTTAATTTGAGAGTAATTAAATTTTATAATCCATGTAGGATTTGGATTCGAAGCCTAATTGAATTATATTTGACAAAATTTTAAATTAGATTCGAATCAAATTTGAATTGAATTCAAATCAAATCAAAATTAAAAATTATTTTTTAATTATTTAAATTAGCTTAAATTTAATTAGGCTCAACTTAAATTAAAGTAATTAAATTTTACTATCTAAGTAGGACTTGAATTAAATGTCTAATTGAATTAGAATTGATAGAATTTTAAATTGGATTCGAATTGAATCCAAATTAAACATCAATTTCTCTTAATTGATTTAAATAAAATTTAATTTAATAAATTTTGATTTAATTTAATATTAATTAAATTTTATAATCTAAGTAGAACTTAGATTCAAAGCTTAATTAAATTTGATTTGGCAGAATTTTAAATTGAATTCGAATTGGGTTAGAGCTAGGGTTGAAGGATTATTAGCGATGGTAAAATATGCCATCACTAATTCCATCACCAATAACTTTTTAAATAATTTTTTTTTAAAAAAAACTATTAGTGATGGTAGATTTTTATTGCTAATATTCAAAAATGCTATCGCTAATTTTATTTTATATTTAAATATTATAAAAAAATTTAAAAATTTTATATAATTTTAGCGGTGATGCATGTCGTCACTAATAATAAAAATGCCATCGCTAATAGTTTAATATTAGCGATGGCAATATTTTTGTCACTAATAATCTAAATCTACCATTGCTAATAATTTTTTTTATTTAAATATTTTAAAATATTTTTTAACTTTTAGAGATGGCTTTTCTTGTTGCTAATAATTTATTTGCCATTGCTAATATTATTAGCGATGGCTTGATTATTTTGTTGATATTGTAGTGGCAAAAAGCTTTATTAGTGATGGGGTTTATTGCTGTCACTAATACCGTCGCTAAAATCTAATTTTTTTATAGTGTGTTATGCTAGCTTGAGGAATTCATAGCCTCGTATGGAGGATTTGAACTATTATGGGGTGATAGAGAAAATAGTTATCTTAGACTACTATTCTAAAGGAATGATTGCATTGATAAAATGCGATTTATTTAACACCTTATCTCAATCAAGAATGAAGATTGATGAGTGTGGTTTTACTATTATCAACATGCAATGCCATCTCTGCACTAAAAAATCATATATACTTACCTCCCAAACTAGTTAAGTCTTCTACGTTAGTGATCCCTTGAAGCCTTAATGGGATATTGCTGTGAGGATGGTATCTAGGCATATCTTTGATGATACCAAGGTTGATGATGATATTAGATCATGCATACAAAGTGCTTCTCTAGGACAAAACTTATCTAGTGCTGTCGAGGTTTCGAATACATTTGTCACAAGCGATGGTAATATCCATATTGTAGATGCAATTAGATGATGAGTTCAATATTTTGGTATAAATATTAGAGTCTATTTATTGATACTTTACTAATATTAATTATTGTTCAACATATTATGTTGATTAATATTCATTAACATTGCAGGTCATGATAGTACCAAAATGTTATCTAGCTTTCACCCCTGCCCCTCGACAAGCTACATGGAGCTCAAAATCTAAGCCATTGCCGGCACATATTCCACCCACCTCCATTTTTGTTGTTCGGGTACCATCGGCATCTACTCCACTAGTACTTAAGCCTCCACCATCAGCCACATCTCCAGCTTATGCTCCATCCACCGATGAGTCTCCACTGGCATCCATGTCGTATGATCCCATGGCTAGTAAGAGTATATTTTTTATTATGTCAATTATTTATTTATTTAATTTTTATATAGTTATTATACACTCTTATATATTTGTATAATGTATTTTATTGCAAGTGCATCATTCAGTAGGACATTTTGCAGTCCTACATGTATGCCGTATGTGTGGAACTGCTAGCATCAGGTCATGATAAAGTACGATCGGGAGGGAAGACTAGTTGAAGAAACCATGCGGGAGATGCATTCTTTTTTTGGAGTGCTTGTGAGGTGATCCAACATTATTCCAGTATTGCCTATAGATTGGTGATTGATGGACACTGGTGTTAAGGATCCGGTATGGGAGAAGATATGGATAGGTGTATCTTAATTATTTTTATGCATTTGATATGTTTACACTATACTTGATTAGAATAATTTTGTAATTGACTTCTGATAACTTCATGCAGAGGAGGTATGACTTTTTAGATCACGAGAGGGCTCGAGATGCTTAACTGAAGAGGATTGGAGGGTTGTACCAAAACTACAAGGTTAAGCTTCATAGAGGGTGACTCGAGCACCAATAGGATACTCCAAAGGAGCTTGTTCCTTGAATGCAAGACTATCCCCTGAGTTAGTGGGAGGAAATGATTAGATATTAGAGGAACCAGGAGTTCCAAATTTAATTTTTAACTTTTAAATTTTTTGGTATATTTAAAATTATATTTGAATACTTTTCAAATACTTATTATTTACATACTTGTGATTTAAATAATTTTTAGGTTGCCTTCTATTAGAACCAGGAGAATCAGGTGACTTAGGAGTACACGCACACTCTCAACCATGAGTCTATCCAGTCATGTGGATAAAGAGATAATAAATTCTGAATCTTAGTTTACAAATTAAATTAATATTTTTTTTGCATGTTTCTATTAAGCTGATCCATTATTAAAGTTGACGAGAGAGGGGATGATGCCCATCCATAGTGCCATCTTTTGATCTAGTCATACGGATGAGAAGGATAGAATAATGAATACTGTGATTGAAAGAAATTTTGTAAGTAATAAATAGATTAGTATTATTAGTATTATAGCATTTTTTATGATATTTTATTTAAATTTATAATTATAGGAGTAGTTAGACGTGCTCGCGAGCAAGGGCTCGGACACCTCTCACCCCCATGCCCATCTATCTCAGATATTTGGGGTCATAGCACTCTAGGAGAATCTGATGTAGGTTGGACGTACATTGATGAGCTACTGATCTGAGGTGAACATCTCTTCACACGCTTCTAGGATCGTTAGTCAAGAGCAGCTTGAGGAGATATTGGCGCAGACAAGTGAGGCTATGGAATGGGCTATTCAGGCTATATAGTGGGCTACTCAGGTTGAGGAGCACACATCTCAGCTACAAAGCATTATGACCGCTATGGTGACGAGGCTCTCTGCACTTTTTGGAGCTGACTTCATGGGCCTTGAGGATATGTTGGCTAGCATTCAACTCCAGCCCCTCCAGCTCTAGCTCCAACTTCAACATTAGCACCAGTTTCAGCTCCAGCTCGTGCTCTATCTCTTCTCAATGATGATGATTTAGATTTACATATAGACTTTTGATGTATTTTTTAAAAAATATTATAATAAATTTTATTCAGTAATAAAATTTTAGCATTTTAGATTATTCTTGTATTATTTTAGATATATTCTTGTATTATATATTAAACTATATTTATCAAATAGAAAAATTAAATATTAAAAATATATATTTTTTTAATATTCAAAATCTACAGCAGTGGTTGGAAACTGCTACCATAAGTATGCCAACCGCTGGCATAGGTCGCATCTCAACCACTGCCATAACCTATGGCAGTGATTGCTAAACCGCTGCCATGGAAGGCTATGGCAGTGGTTGCATAACCGTTGCAATTGACAGCCTATAGCAGTGGTTAATCAACCGCTATCATAGATCACTATGGCAGTGATTGCGTAACTACTATCATTGAATATTTATAGTAGTAGCTATACAACCGCTACCATAGGTTGCCTATTATAGTGGTTACGATAAGTGCTGTTAAAACTGTTGTTATAGATCTATGATGACGGCAATAGTGGCAGCGGTTACTTAACCACTGCCATAGGCTATGACAGTAGTTTTTTGAGCTACAACAGTGATTCACAACCACTACGATAGTTCTTTACTATAGTAGTGATACTTTTATGGTGCATTCAGATCTAAATTTATCGAATTTTGTCAATTTATCAAATGAATTCTGATAAAGATACCACTTTATATTTTGAATCTAAGAAAGATCTAACCTTTCAAATTTTTAGATAGAACTAGAGTAAAACTTTGAATTTTTTTATATTTACTATGCCTTAAGCGTACCACATCAAAATTAAACCTTGATCCACTTTCTATGTTTGAAATAATTGTATAAGCTTCTACCACTCATCCATAATCCAATACATCTAGAATTAATTTAAAGTGAGTTAACCCTAAATTTACTTGACAATCAATGGAACGATTCTAAACCAACCTTTGTTTGTAAAAGGATTAACTCAAATCTCTAACAAATTAGAAGACCTTAAGTCCACATCCCAACAAGTAGAATCAATTTGATTATTTCTCATAAAGCTTCCTTCATCATGATCCTTAGCACATATTAACAAACCTACATATAATTCATCCCCTTCCATGTTAAACTCATATAAGTTTCTCAAAACCAATTTCTATTGAGGATCTTATATTAGAATATTACGGCAGAAAGAAAGAAGAAATAAAAGAAACATAATCAAGTATATGGATCAGTCTAAAGGCTCGTCTTCATGAGGCATGCAAAGTTTCACTATGCAAAAGAAATAAATACAAGAGGAGATTGCCCACTCTCAATACTTGTATACAGTCCTCTCAATAAGAAGCTACCTTTATAAAGTTCTCTCTTGAAGACTTTCTGAAATAACCACTATCTACAGTCTAGCTATCTGCCTAGAGCCCTCTGCTCCTACTGTCCATTGGCACCCTTCAAGGTCTAATGACTGCTACCTACCGAACTTGACTCTCGGTTGCCACTGCTATTATCTCAAGGACCTGATGAACCACTCCCCTACTCTCGGTTTGCCATAGACTTTTTTATAAGCCTAAAACCAAGCTCGTATCGGACAACTATCTCCATTTGCAACTCAAATATGCCTTTGAGCACATCCGCAAGCCCTAAGCCGCTTGATCTTGACTAGAAGTGATGCTAGCCATCGGATCGCACAAAATGGTCTATGAAAAACCTATAAATCATGCAAAATGGGGTAGGAAATGCCCCCAGTCCACCATGGACCATATGAAATGGGGCAAGAAATGCCACCAGTCAACAACCACACATGGACCACATGAAATAGGGCCTATGTGTGCATGCATTTGTCTGTGCTGGATCATGCTCGCATGCGCTGCACTAGGCTGCACTTGTGCACACCCACACTGGGTTGTGCCCTTGCTGGGCTACGATCGTACATGCCTGTGCTAGGCTGTGCCCTCACGGCCTGCTCATGCCATGCACTAGGCCGTGGCAGCCCACCAGCTCATGGGCCCCTTTGGCATTCCATTGGCCCTACCACTTGTGTAGGTGGTGTGGTGCTCCCAAGCCTTGGGAGGCCACGAGCGAAGCCAGTGTGAGGGCTCCAGGGAGGCTAGAATAGATGTGGGCCTAAGACTAGGACAGAAGTTATACTAGGATGGAGGCGGCATATATCTCTCCATGGGCTTGAGGTTTGGGTATTAAGGGCCTCAAGGGGCTTGGTTGGTGCTTCGAAGATCTAAGATTCAAGGTGGAGCAAGGAACCAAAGTCGAAGAATCAAGACTACAGATAAAAAATTTTCTATAGGTTAGCCAGCTCAGTCTAAAACTGAGTTGGCTAAGTCTCAGAGCACAAAAAAAATAGAGAGTTATGCATTCAGGACTGCTGGCACAGCACAGAACTAGATCGGCTCAGTTTTAGACTGAGCCGACCTAGTGGAACTTAGCCGGGTCAGTGCTAAGACTGAGTCGACTAAATGCACGGGCAGAGTTATGCGAGAGCCTATTTTAGGCTAAGATCTGGGTTGATCCTAGGGATCTTAAGGCCTGGTTTGAGAGGTTTTAAAGGGGCTAATTCATGTATGGGTTGGGATTAGATCCAGGAGATGAGAGCATATGAGACTTGGGCTCGGTGAGTGCTTTCATGTCTTGGGTTAGCCTAAGAAAGTTTTTAAGCTGTGGTTATTAGGGTTCATGTGAAAACTCTAGGGTGTATAAATTAGGACATTGTAACTTTTACAATAGAAAAGAATATAATTGAGCTTTTCTTCCTAACTCTCTTCTCTTTGGTTCCAACAACAAAACCCTAGCTTCTCTCATCTTTCTTAGATCTTCTTCAGTTTGCTGGATTAACATCCAAGTTCACGTAAGAAATCGGATTTATAGCTATGGCTCCAAGTAGTCGTAGGAACAACAATCGATATCAGAGCTCGGTTGAGCACGAAGGAGGAAGAAGATCAATTTTCAGCAGAGATCAGCAGCGAGATTCAGATCTAAAGGCTTTCTCTAGGCTTCGTGAGGAAGGAAGAGGTCACAGGGTTGCTATCCACCATCCTTAGTCAAGGTATTTCTCAGATCTATCTGTTTGCTGTTATTCGATTTGGATTGATCATAGAGAACAGTGGGTTGAAGATAGGATTAGAGAAGTTTGATCGAAAGAAAAGTTTCACGATGTGGATGGTAAGGGTGGAGGATCTGCTGGTTTAAATGAGGTTGAATTTGGCCTTGGAAGATAGGTCGGAGGAGATCACAGACAAGGAGTGTGTGTCCTTAGAGAAAAGGGTATGTGCCATGATTAGGGCTTGTTTGGCAGATGAGGTTTTGTATGGTGTGTTGGAGAAGAGAATACCCAAGGTATTGTAGTCGAGGTTGCAGCAGTTATACATGAAAAAGAATATGTGCAACAAATTGATGCTGAAGAAGCAACTGTATAGCCTTCGGATGTAGGAGGGCGAGGATGTTGCAGGGCATATTCAGCGGTTTGACCAAATGAGCATGGATTTGCTCAATATAGGGATGGATTTAGAAGAGAAGGAAAAGAGTTTATTGTTGCTGTGTTCGCTACCCGGGAGCTTCGATCTGTTGGTGACAACTTTGCTGTATGGTAAGGAGACACTGGTGTACGATGAGATCGTATCAATACTCAAATCCAATGAGTAGTGGAAATGGATGATGAAGAGGGAGGTCTTCTAGGAGTGTCTTATGGTTTCAGAGAAGCACAGGAAAGGGAAGAAGAAGGGCAAACAGAGGGACAGCAAGGGGTCTAAGAGACACTTCAAGTGCGGAGAAGTAGGGCACTTTAAGTGGGAGTGTCTGCTTTAGAAGAAGTGCAAGGAAGGAGAAAGGTTAGATTCTATCAGTATAATTACTGAAAGTGAAGATTTGGATGAAATCTTGGTGGTCTTGGAGAGCCCAAAGGGTGTGGTGTATCTAAGATGGTTTCAGATAGGCCTACGGAGTGCAGAGGGTTCGAAGGGACAGCGACGGTGTTCAAGATACAGTGGCAGGCCCAGCAGTGCAGCATTGGATAATTGGCCTTGAGGGACTCGAAGATAGAGTCGGCTTCTGTGGCATCAGGAGGACTTCAATTCTAGGTGGAGCACCAGGTAGAGGTGGCTTCATGGGTGGAGGAAGCTGTGACATTGGTTCAAAGCAGAGGGGTGCAGAGGGAGGACCTATATCACAGTACCAGTGCCGAGACTATACAGATCTAGGTGGAGAGGACTGTGCAGGGAGATAGGCGTGGCTCTGAGGGAATAGTGTTAGGTGGAGCATCAGAATATTTGGTGAGTGCTAGTAAAGGAATGTTGCATGATCTCCAAAAAAGTTCTGGACAAATGATGCACCTGTCAAGCAGAAGGATACCTACAACTCCAAAGGTGGTGCAGAGAAATAAGCCAAGGACTTCAGTGGTGGAGGCGGTCATCCCGAAGGCCTCAAAGGGAGCTTAGCAGTTGAAGAAAAATCGCAGTGGCAAGGTGAGCATGAGGGGCTATCAGGACATGCAGGGATAGCAGGATCGTGTAGGAAGATGTTGCTAGGTGTGCCAAGGCTTGGGCGCACCAAGATGGAGATTGTAGGTGGTGTGGTGCTCCTAAGCCTTGAGAGGCCACGAGCGGAGCTAGGGTGAGGGCTCCGGAGAGGCTAGAACAAGTGTGGTCCTAGGGCTAGGATAGGAGTTGTCCTAGGATGGAGGCGGCATGTAGCTCTCCACAGGCTTGAGGTTCGGATATTTAGGTCCTTAAGGGGCTTGGTTGGTGCTTTGGAGATCTAAAATTCAAGGTGGAGCAAGAAACCAAGCTGGGGAATCAAGACTGTAGAAAGAAAATTTTCTGCAGGTTAGCTGGCTCAGTCCAAAACTGAGTCAGCTAAGTCTCAAAGCACAGGCAAAATAGAGAGCTGCACGTTCGAGACTGCTGGCATGGCACAGAACTGGACTGGCTCAGTTTTAGACTAAGCCAACCCAGTGGAACTTAGTTAGCTTAGTGCTAAGACTGAGCCGACTCAGTGCACGGGCAGAGTTACGTGAGGGTCTGTTTTGGGCTAGGGTCCGGGTTGATCCTAAGGGTCTTAAAGTCTGGTTTGAGAGGTCTTAAGGAGGCTAATTCACATATGGGTTGGGATTAGATCCAGGGAATGAGAGCATGTGAGACTTCGGCTCGGTGAGTGCTTTTATGTATTGGGTTTGCCTAAGGGAGTTTTTAAGCTATGGTTTATTAGAATTCATGTGTGAATTCTAGGTATATAAATAAGGATATTATAACTTTTACAATAGAAGGGAATATAATTTAGCTTTTCTCCCTAACTCTCTTCTCTCTTCTCTTTGGTTCCAACACCAAAATCCTAGCTTCTCTCATCTTTCTTAGATCTTCTTTAGTTTGCTGGATTAACACCCAGGTTCACGCAAGAGATCAGATCTACGGCTGTGACTCCGAGCAGCCATAGGAACAACAACTTGCTCCAACCTTCTCTCACGTACATTTCCTCCATCTGGACTTCGTTTAGACAATTCTTAGACTCGTTAGGCTTCGTTCATCATCTTGGACCTCATTATGAGTTTATTATGAGAGAATTTAAGACATTTTTCTCAACAATTTCTATCTTAACTCGATATTCAGTCTCCACCTATCTGAGAGCTCATCTCGTGCCTCATGCTTTGGGATAATTGCCTGCTGTCTCGTGGATGAACAAACATGGGAGTCAAGCCAGGTTGTTTGATCCCACCTCCATCAATGGCGTGATCCTCTTGACCTAAGATCTGCATGGGATAGTCTCCTATGATAATAGAAACTTCATACTATGATGTTACATGTCATCCTTCCGAGTCTCTCATCTCGTACTCGATCCACCTACTCTTGGAGCTCCACCTCGCACTGGGCTCCCCACCATAAGGTAGTGTCCTCCATATTTTCTTCCTCTAATCACCATCCTACTATCGTGCATGATCTTTAGAATTTCTCCATCAGCTTTCCATCTGAAGCTGATCGAATCCAGTCTACTCATTGAGATTAGATTCTTCTTAAAGCTGGGTATATATCGGACCTCACCCAACTTCTTCAATATTTTATCATGGAGTTTCATGCTAACTATCTTGCTGCCCTTAATCTCATAGCTCGATCCATCTAGCAGGAACATAGTGCCCTCACTAGTCTCTAAAAAGTCAAACAGCTCATCTCTACAACATATATGATGGAAACAAGTAGAATCTATAATCCAATAGGAGGAAGAAATAGATACTTTATCAGTTACCAGAAGGACATCATCACTATCTGTTAGATATATGTGCCCTAGAAGCCAGAATTGGCTGACACTTGTAAAACACTTCTAGGGGCAAAATTATAATTTTGACTAAAATCAATAAATGGGTTATTTTTTATCACATATGTGTATTTAGTGTCTGTGATACATCCTTTGAGTTAATGGCAATGATAATTCATATTTTCAAGAGTTGAAAATTTAAGACATGAATAATCATTATTAACTCATAAAATGCTCCCTACCATAGGATTATCACGAGGATGGTGGTTGATCCGGAAGGTTGGTGCACAATCACTTCTTTTTAGTAGATGAG
>QRFJ01005124.1:0-29360 GCA_006176705.1 Cocos nucifera | reverse complement strand
TTTAATTTTAAACATCATATGAGATATGATTGATGCATGTCTAGACTAGTTGTAGAATAGTTCTACATAAGTTATCTAGATTAGAATTTATTTTGATAAGATCAATTTAAATCTAATTTTTTAGATTATTATGAGATAATTTAGATCTGAAAATATGCATGATTCGATACATGAGATGTATGCAAAATATGCCATGATTAGATCTAATTTGTATATGAGATATATGATATAGATCTAAAACTATTTTGTAGTATTACATGTTCCTGATTAAGGCATTCCTCTTGGCCGTCCGATCATAAGAATGAAGAAGGGTTTAAAGGCCCTCTCTTCACCATCCGATGGGGTGTTCTTATGATGTGTAGGGGTGCTGCGCATTCGTCCTTAATCAAGAAATCCAAAACTTACTTTCTGCAAAACCCTAGATCCTGAAACCCTAGGATTTATTGTGCATATTTTATTTATGAACCCTACTTAATTAAGAATTAAGATTATGGAATATTAATTAGGTCTAAAATTGAGAATTTTAGATCTAAGACATATTCATAATACTGGGTTCGGGCTTGGGTAGCTCAATTAGGTCTAAGCGGTTGATCAAACCGAATCAAGAGTTGGTTAGATGGGATCAACAATGCTTAAATTGACCAGCCTAATAGGATTAAGTCTGGGTCAAGATCGAGTCACGATCAAGCAAGACCTAATTAGGCTCAGAGGTTAGAGTCTGGATTGTAGGCTAACCCAATTGGTTCTGGCTCAATAATTTGGTGTCTAAGGTAAGTTTGGCACATACGATCGACTGGATTTTTAATTGGAAGCTACTCGACCTGAATGCATTCTTGTATGAGTTAATGGCATATTCCTTCCACCGATCTCACTTACCTGGCCATATCTGTTGACACAGTTCTGATTCTGAGGTGGTCAATAATCCGAGCTAACCCATGCCACTAGGTTAGTCATAATTGTTATGACTATGACAAGTCTAGTTTAATGAGACCTGAATCAATTCTTCCCTAAGAAAAGATTAAGTCTGAGGTCTTCCACCATTGTAGATGTGCGGGCCCTTCCCGGGGTTGATTGTTCTCGGCTGGATACAGTGGCTCAGTTGCACCGAGAAGATGCAACCATGTCTATTAGGCATTGGATGCTATGGGCTGGAGGATGAGTTGGGCTCAATATTTCGGATACGGTGAGAGACTCAATTAGGAATCCAGTCTGTGCAAATGGTGGGTCTGACTTAACTAAGGAGTGGATCAATATTTCGGATACGGTGAGATTCATGAATTAGAGACCAAGTTTGGGTGCACCATGATTAGAGAATCATTGAACAAGAGTTGTTCACTCATTGGCTAACCCATCACCAATAACTGTTAGGTGAGGTGATGAGTCAGTTGGTGAGACCGCACCACCCACTAGAAATCATTAATCATGGAGATTTTCGCATCTCTACAGAGGGAGTGTAGGGATCCAAGAAAATAGTGGGAGCTAATTTGTTTAAAAATAAAATTTCTAAACAAATTGGTCAAGTCATAATTACAGTATCTAACTAGAATCTTTGACTCTCTATAGGAAAATGTCTGCATCCAACCCATTAGCACGTATCCTGGACACACATAGACTGACTGGACCCAATTATAAAGATTGGCTCAGGAACTACAAAATAGTTTTGGGTTTCGAGAAGTTAACCCATGTATTGGACCAGGACCCTCCCACCTTACCAGCCCGTCCATCTATTGAACAGAGAGCGTCTCTGGAAAAATGGATAGACGAAGATAATAAGGCCAGATATTACATGTTGGGCTCGATGTCTGATGAGCTCCAGCACCAACATGAAGATATCGGGACTGCTCGCCAAATGTTGGCTCACCTGCAGGAGATGTTTGGTGAACAGAGTCGCGCAGCCAAGTATCAAGTCACGAAATGACTTTTTAAGGCTAAGATGCGTGATGGGCAGTCAGTCCAAGATCACTGTCTGATAATGATCAAGGACATGGAAGAGCTTGAGAAGCTCGGTGTGAAGTTAGACTTGGATCTGCAGAACGATATTATTCTGCAATCCTTGACTGATGCATATGGGCAATTCATCATGAATTACCACATGCATAAACTTCAAAATTCCTTGGCCGAATTAATGAATATGCTGGTTACCGCTGAGCTTTCTATGAAAGGTTCTAAAGGCTCAGTTCTTGCTATGGAACGGACTTCTTCCAAAAGAAAGTCTTATGGAAAGAAAAAGAAGTCTGTGAAAAAGCAAAAGGTGGAAGGATCAAAGAAGAAGAAGGCAGAGCCGAAGAAAAAGGCCGATGTCAAAGGAAAGTGTTTCCATTGCAACAGCGACGGCCATTGGAAATGGAACTGCCCTACTTACCTGGCCACCCTGAAGAACAAGAAGGAAGGTCCTTCTGGAGGTATGCTCGTTATTGAGTCTAACCTTACGATTTCTTCTGCATCCAGTTGGGTGCTTGACTCTGGTTCTAGTGCTCATCTGTGCACTTCTATGCAGGGTCTTGAGGATAGCAGGAGGCTGAGGGATGGAGACATGATCCTACATGTTCGGTAATGGAGCAAGAGTTGCTGCAGTAGCCGTGGGAACATATCCTCTTCGATTACCATCTGGTTTAGACTTAGTTTTGAAAGACTGTTATTTTGTGCCTGCAGCTAGCAGGAATTTGATTTCTGTTTCATGCTTAGCACAAGAAGGTTATGTGATCACCTTCTTTAAGGACCATTGTAACATTCTTTATGAAAGAAATAAAATTGCAAATGGTTTCCTTATTAATGGTCTTTATCAGCTACATATTGATGTACCTATTCTAACTATCGAGCAAAATGTGAATGCCAAACGACCTAGGGATAGTCCAAATGATAGATATCTATGGCACTTGAGATTAGGTCATATAGCAGAAGATAGGATCAACAAATTGGAGAAAAATGGGCTATTGAGTCCATTGACTTCCGAGTCATATCCAACTTGTGAATCTTGTCTTCAAGGCAAAATGACTAAACTCCCTTTTGTTGGACATGGGGAGAGGGCCACAGATCTCCTTGCCCTAGTACATACTGATGTGTGCGGCCCATTTGATGTGCCGGCTAGAGGCAATTTTGTCTACTTCATTACCTTTATCGATGATCTGTCTAGGTATGGGTATGTGTATCTTATGAGACACAAGTCTGAAGCTTTTGAAAAGTTCAAAGAATTCAGACATGAAGTAGAAAAACAAACTGAAAAACCCATTAAGGTTCTTCGATCAGATCGAGGAGGTGAATACCTTAGCCAGGAATTCCTAGACTATCTAAAGGAAAATGGCATAGTCTCTCAATGGACTCCACCAGGAACACCTCAACTCAACGGGATTTCAGAATGGAGAAATCGGACTCTATTGGATATGGTTCGATCCATGATGAGCTTCACAGACCTCCCTGATTTTCTTTGGGGACACTCATTGTTAACTTCAATTTATCTACTGAATAGGGTTTCCCTCTAAAATCGTTCCTACCACACCGTATGAGATATGGCATGGTAAGAAACCAAGTCTGAGTCATCTCAGAATTTGGGGTTGTCCGGCTCATGTCAAAAGACAACAAGCGGACAAGTTAGAGTTTAGGTCCTTTAGAGCTCGATTCATAGGATATCCTAAAGAGTCATTAGGATACTATTTCTACATTCCAGAAGACCACAATGTGATTGTGAGTCGACATGCCATCTTTCTTGAAAAATAGTTTATTCAAGATAGCGGCATTGGAAAAACAGATCAAGCTTGATGAGAAAGTCTCACAAGTGGAACGAGCTAAGGACCAATTGGAACCAAATCAGGTTGAGCCAATAAGAACACTACCTCCTCCACCTCGTAGATCGGAAAGAGTTTCCCATCCCCCTGAGAGATACTTAGGTATTATTTCAGAGGAAAGTAGAGAAAATGTTCCTCGTAGGTAATGGTGCTCATGGTGATGATCCCAAAACCTACAATGAGGCGATATCAGATATCGACTCCGAGAAATGGCTAGAGGCAATGCAGTCAGAAATTGACTCGATGCACTCAAACCAAGTCTGGACCTTGGTAGATCCACCAGAAGGTATAGTACCTATTGGGTGTAAATGGATCTTCAAGAGAAAGATTGGTGCAGATGGAAATGTGGAGACATTCAAGGCTAGACTAGTGGCAAAAGGTTATAGTCAACACGAAGGCATTGACTATCAGGATACCTTTTCCCCAGTGGCTATGCTAAAATCCATCCGCACATTGCTTGCCATTGCAGCCTATTTCGATTATGAAATATGGCAAATGGACGTGAAAACGGCATTCCTAAATGGATATCTTGAGGAAGATATCTATATGGAACAGCCGCTAGGTTTCACATCCAGTGATGATGATCACAAGATTTGCAAGCTGCAAAGGTCCATATATGGACTTAAGCAAGCATCTCGGAGCTGGAACACTCGTTTCAATGATGTGATCAAAAAGTTTGATTTCATCAAAAACGAAGAGGAACCGTGTGTTTTCAAAAAGGTCAGTGGGAGCGCTGTTGTCTTCCTCGTATTGTACGTGGATGACATCCTCCTTATTGGGAATGATATTCCCATGTTGACGACAGTCAAAATATGGCTGTCCAAGAAATTCTCCATGAAAGACCTAGGTGAAGCATCCTTTATTCTAGGAATTAAGGTCTATAGGGATAGGCCAAATAGGATGCTAAGACTTTCACAGAAGATGTACATAGAGGAAGTACTAAAGAGGTTTAGTATGGAAAACTCTAAGAGAGGATTAATACCCTTCAGACGTGGTATTCATCTTTCCAAGAAGACATGGTATTCATTTGAGCTCAAAGCTAGGTTCTTCCTTCTATGATCTCATTCTAGAGAATCACCATAGTGATCTCATCCATCTCGATGGTGCTCTTCTCCACTAGAAGAGTAGTCACCAAGGATTCATACGAAGGGGGAAGCGACACTAGCAAGACCAACGCCCTGGACTTCTCAACTTTTTTGCCAATGCTAAGAAGGTCGATGAGGATATTTTGAAAGTTGGATAGATGCTCCTGCATGCTCTGACCTTCGTCCATCCATAGCTGGTAAAACTGCCTCCAAAGAAATAGCATGTTAGTGAGTGATTTCATCATATATAGTCCCTCAAGCTTCGACCACATCGCTGTCGAAAAAGTCTCACCAAGTACATGGATCACCACATCATCTGCTAGAATAAGTGGATCATACTCACCGCCTACATCTGGAGCCGCCTCCAATCTTTCATCTCTATGGTAGCCAACATCTCCTCATACATATGTGCATCGAATCTTGTTGGATGAGGACATCCTTCATCCTCGCTTGCTATAAAAAGAAATTATCTTTTCCATCGAACCTGTTGATCTCCACCTTGATTAAGCTTGTCTTTTCCATCTTATTTTATCCTGATAACCACTACCATAATCTGTGCTCTGATATAGCCTATCTCTGATACCAATTATTGGGGATCTCATACTAGAATATTACAATAGAAAAAAAAGAAGAAATAAAAAAAATACAATCAAGTATGTTGATCAGCCCAAAGACTTATCTCCATGGGGCATGCAAAGCTTCACTATAAGAACAAAATAAATATAAGAGGAGATTGTCTACTCTTAATTCTCTCAATTAGAAGCTATCCTTATAAACATCTCTCTTAAAGACTCCCTAAAACAAGCGCTATCTGCTACTTAGCTGTCTGTCGGAGCTTACTGCTCCTATCTGCTGGCATCCTTCTGAAGGGAAATCCTGATTTTTTAGTCCAGGTTCTGGATCTTAGCCACGCAAGTGCCTGGCCTCTATCGGTATCCACTTGGGTTGGATCTGGAGATCCTCTTCTTCTCTATCATGCCTCCAAAAATCAGATCTGATCTGATCTGATCTGGAGGATCTTCAAAACTCTTTTGAAGATGAGCAGTCGTCCTTTGCAGCAGCGCAGCCTTCTTATTTTGATTGCCTTTCTTTGATCTGAATCGCACCAACCAAGGTCCAAAACTCCTTTTGGACGTGGAGAGCAAGGGGAGAAGAGACTATGGCATGGAGAAGGAGGGGAGAGGCAGCCTTGGGGTGTGGAGAAACTATGATTCTCATCATATCTCTATATCTCATACAATTGAGTTGGGCGCAGGGTCTTATTTATAGACTAGCTGTGATCCAACTCCTCTTCTTCCCAACCAATCACAACCCTTTGTGAAATCAGATCTAAATCTGATTGGTGGGAATAGAGTCCCCTGGATTCCTCCTTAGAGGGTGCCTAAGACCAGTCAAAGTTGGATTCTTAGTAGAACTCTAATTGGAATCCAAAAAGGAGATGGAGTCCTTGTCCAACAAGGACTCCTAGGCGCCTCCAACTTGGGCACACGCCAAGGGTGGCGTGCGCCCTTCTCCTTGCCAGGTTCTGGCAGGGGGACAGGCCCCCACCAGCTCTCCAATAGGTGCATGACATGTGGTCAAAAGTCAAAGTGTCAATGGTCAACGTTTGACCAGTCAAAGGTAGACTTTTGACCAAAGTCAAAGAACAAGAAATGGCAGGTGACCAAAAATGGCAGGTAATGTCTTACAAAATAAGACAACCTTTTCTGACTTGGACAACCTCCAGTCAGACCATATGAAGGCCTCTGATTGAGCACAAACTCCTTTGGCTCAGTCAGGACAACTTATTTATGATAGTAAAAGAAGAACGTTAGGTTCAATCGAGTGCTAGCACGATTTCCTTGAACCTAATTGAATCTCATTCAGATCAATTGAACTAGATCAGTTCAATTGATGATCACCAGATTCAAACCCTTGTTTGTGTGACCCAGTTAGGTTCAGTTCTGTATGGTAATGGGATATGTCATGATCTCTATCATCGACATCATCGAAACTCCTTTCGATGGATCAGAACTCTTCTGATTCGAACAGCTAGAATGATCGATCATCTAAATCATTCTAATTGCTCCCAAAATCCACCAGTGACACCTAGCAGTATATGGTGGCAACCCATCAGAGCTGAATGCGAACCTCTTGGTGCAGCTACCTGTGTGATTAAGTTCTTCTATCTTGAGCCCCGATCAGATTAGGGTTAAGGTGAACTCGTCAAACCCTAGTCTCTGTCATATGATGTAATCATTCGATTCGAGTCCAATGTGAAAATCTAAATAGAAACTCTTTCTATTATTTCACTCTGCCATGGCCATGGATTTCTGGACTTGATTCTCATGATCATCATAGGGCTGCTCCTCTACCACCGAGGTAGATAGATTCCATCTTGATGCAATCCAGTTCCTACAATGAACATGCTATAGCCAACATACACCTCAGGGTTCCATATGGCTAGGAGACCGAGTAATGGTGTAGTCAAACTATAACACCCTCAAGGTGAACTGCCGATGCATCTCAGGTCAAAGAACCAGACACACTACTGCAGCATCGAGTCAGTCATTGACGAGAAGGTAGACTTCCCTAATGACTACTCGAGGTGGTCACGCTCAGTGCCCTCGTTCTCTAACGAGTACCTGTACTCTCGCTCCGGTGTCTCCACACCGTAGACTCAAGACTCATCTACTAAAGAGAAGCGATTGTACACCAACCTTCCGGATCAATCACCATCCTCGTGATGATCCTATGGTCGGGAGCATTTTATGAGTTAATAATGATTATTCATGTCTTAAATTTTCAACTCTTGAAAATATGAATTATCATTACCATTAACTCAAAGGATGTATCACAGACACTAAATACACATATGTGATAGAAAATAACCCATTTTATTGATTATAGTCAAAATTATAATTTTGCCCCTAGAAGTGTATTACAAGTGTCAGCCAATTCTGGCTTCTAGGGCACATATATCTAACAATCTCCCACTTGTCCTAAAGCCAATTGGCTACAAGTCTAAGTCCCATCTTCTCAAGGTGGGCTTCGATCTTCTGCTGGCCCAACGGCTTTGTAAGTGGGTCTGCCACATTATCTGTGGAGACTCTCTTGACCTGACTCGAGGTAATCTTGACCTCTGGTGAGACGGCTCCTTAATGGCGCCTTTCAGAGGAATGGCATCTGAGGTAATCGTGGATGCAGGATGGTATCACCGTTTGCTTGGAACTCTTCCAGCTGACAGCACCACCATTGCACACAAACAGACTGCCAGATGTCGACTTTCGATCATCTATATCGGACATGAAATCCGAGTCTGTGTATCCCTGGACTTGGAGTTCTCCGTTACCAAAGACCAACATCATATCCTTAGTTCTTCTCAAGTACTTAAGGATACATTTCACAGAAGTCCAGTGTTCTTCACCTGGATTTGACTGATATCTGCTTGTGACACTCACAGCATGGGCTATATCAGGTCGTGTACATAGCATGGCATACATGAGGCTCCCTATTGCAGAAGCATAAGGGATCTTGCTCATGCGTTCTATTTCCTCAGGTGTGCTGGGGCACATCTTCTTGGAAAGATGAATACCATGTCTGAAGGGTATTTATCCCCTCTTAGAGTTTTCCATACTAAACCTCTTTAGTACTTTCTCTATGTACATCTTCTGTGAAAGTCCTAGCATCCTATTCGGTCTATCCCTATAGACCTTAATTCCTAGAATAAAGGATGCTTCACCTAGGTCTTTCATGGAGAATTCCTTGGACAACCACATCTTGACTGATGTCAACATGGGAATATCATTCCCAATAAGGAGGATGTCATCCACGTACAATACGAGGAAGACAACAGCGCTCCCACTGACCCTTTTGAAAACACATGGTTCCTCTTCATTTTTGATGAAACCAAACTTTTTGATCACATCATTGAAACGAGTGTTCCAGCTCCGAGATGCTTGCTTAAGTCCATATATGGACCTTTGCAGCTTGCAAACCTTGTGATCAGTATCACTGGATGTGAAACCTAGCGGCTGTTCCATATAGATATCTTCCTCAAGATATCCATTTAGGAATGCCGTTTTCACGTCCATTTGCCATATTTCATAATCGAAATAGGCTGCAACAGCAAGCAATGTGCGGATGGATTTTAGCATAGCCTACTGGGGAAAAGGTATCCTGATAGTCAATGCCTTCGCGTTGACTATAACCTTTTGCCACCTAGTCTAGCCTTGAATGTCTCCACATTCCCATCTGCACCAATCTTTCTCTTGAAGATCCATTTACACCCAATAGGTACTATACCTTCTGGTGGATCTACCAAGGTCCAGACTTGGTTTGAGTGCATCGAGTCAATTTCTGACTGCATTGCCTCTAGCCATTTCTCGGAGTCGATATCTGATATCGCCTCGTTGTAGGTTTTGGGATCATCACCATGAGCACCATTACCTACGAGGAACATTTCCTCTACTTCCTCTGAAATAATACCTAAGTATCTTTCAGGGGGACGGGAAAACTCTTTCCGATCTACGAGGTGGAGGAGGTAGTGTTCTTATTGGCTCAACCTGATTTGGTTCCAACTTGGTCCTTAGCTCGTTCTGCTTGTGAGACTTTCTCATCAAGCTTAATCTGCTTTCCAATGCCGCTATCTTGAATAAACTATTTTTCAAGAAAGATGGCATGTCGACTCACAATCACATTGTGGTCTTCTGGAATGTAGAAATAGTATCCTAATGACTCTTTAGGATATCCTATGAATCGAGCTCTAAAGGACCTAAACTCTAACTTGTCCGCTTGTTGTCTTTTGACATGAGCCGGACAACCCCAAATTCTGAGATGACTCAGACTTGGTTTCTTACCGTGCCATATCTCATACGGTGTGGTAGGAACGGTTTTAGAGGGAACCCTATTCAGTAGATAAGATTGAAGTTAACAATGAAGTGTCCCCAAAGAAAATCAGGGAGGTCTGTGAAGCTCATCATGGATCGAACCATATCCAATAGAGTCCGATTTTCTCCGTTCTGAAACCCCGTTGAGTTGAGGTGTTCCTGGTGGAGTCCATTGAGAGACTATGCCATTTTCCTTAAGATAGTCTAGGAATTTCCGGCTAAGGTATTCACCTCCTCGATCTGATCGAAGAACCTTAATGGGTTTTCCAGTTTGTTTTTCTACTTCATGTCTGAATTCTTTGAACTTTTCAAAAGCTTCAGACTTGTGTCTCATAAGATACACATACCCATACCTAGACAGATCATCGGTAAAGGTAATGAAGTAGACAAAATTGCCTCTAGCCGGCACATCAAATGGGCCGCACACATCAGTATGTACTAGGGCAAGGAGATCTGTGGCCCTCTCCCCATGTCCAACAAAAGGGAGTTTAGTCATTTTGCCTTGAAGACAAGATTCACAAGTTGGATATGACTCAAAAGTCAATGGACTCAATAGCCCATTTTTCTCCAATTTGTTGATCCTATCTTCTGCTATATGACCTAATCTCAGGTGCCATAGATATCTGTCGTTTGGACTATCCCTAGGTCGTTTGGCATTCACGTTTTGCTCGATAGTTAGAACAGGTACATCAATATGTAGCTGATAAAGACCATTAATAAGGAAACCATTTGCAATTTTATTTCTTTCATAAAGAATGTTACAATGGTCCTTAAAGAAGGTGATCACATAACCTTCTTGTGCTAAGCATGAAACAGAAATCAAATTCCTGCTAGCTGCAGGCACATAATAACAGTCTTTCAAAACTAAGTCTAAACCAGATGGTAATCGAAGAGGGTATGTTCCCACGGCTACTGCAGCAACTCTTGCTCCATTACCGATGCGTAGGATCATGTCTCCATCCCTCAGCCTCCTGCTATCCTCAAGACCCTGCATAGAAGTGCACAGATGAGCACTAGAACCAGAGTCAAGCACCCAACTGGATGCAGAAGAAACCGTAAGGTTAGACTCAATAACGAGCATACCTCCAGAAGGACCTTCCTTCTTGTTCTTCAGGGTGGCCAGGTAAGTAGGGCAGTTCCGCTTCCAATGGCCGTCGCTGTTGCAATGGAAACACTTTCCTTTGACATCGGCCTTTTTCTTCGGCTCTGCCTTCTTCTTCTTTGATCCTTCCACCTTTTGCTTTTTCACAGACTTCTTTTTCTTTCCATAAGACTTTCTTTTGGAAGAAGTCCGTTCCATAGCAAGAACTGAGCCTTTAGAACCTTTCATAGAAAGCTCAGCGGTAACCAGCATATTCATTAATTCGGCCAAGGAATTTTGAAGTTTATGCATGTGGTAATTCATGATGAATTGCCCATATGCATCAGTCAAGGATTGCAGAATAATATCGTTCTGCAGGTCCAAGTCCTAACTTCACACCGAGCTTCTCAAGCTCTTCCATGTCCTTGATCATTGTCAGACAGTGATCTTGGACTGACTGCCCATCACGCATCTTAGCCTTAAAAAGTCATTTCGTGACTTGATATTTGGCTGCGCGACTCTGTTCACCAAACATCTCCTGCAGGTGAGCCAACATTTGGCGAGCAGTCCCGATATCTTCATGTTGGCGCTGGAGCTCATCAGACATCGAGCCCAACATGTAATATCTGGCCTTATTATCTTCGTCTATCCATTTTTTCAGAGACGCTCTCTGTTCAACAGATGGACGGGCTGGTAAGGTGGGAGGGTCCTGGTCCAAAACATGGGTTAACTTCTCGAAACCCAAAATAATTTTGTAGTTCCTGAGCCAATCTTTATAATTGGGTCCAGTCAGTCTATGTGTGTCCAGGATACGTGCCAATGGGTTGGACGCAGACATTTTCCTGTAGAGAGTCAAAGATTCTAGTTAGATACTGTAATTTATGACTTGACCAATTTATTTAGGGATTTTATTTTTAAACAAATTAGCTCCCACTATTTTCTCGGATCCCTACACTCCCTCTGTAGAGATGCGAAAATCTCCATGATTAATGATTTCTAGTGGGTGGTGCGGTCTCACCAACTGACTCATCACCTCACCTAACAGTTATTGGTGATGGGTTAGCCAATGAGTGAACAACTCTTGTTCAATGATTCTCTAATCATGGTGCACCCAAACTTGGTCTCTAATTCATGAATCTCACCGTATCCGGAAATATTGATCCACTCCTTAGTTAAGTCAGACCCACCATTTGCATAGACTGGGTTCCTAATTGAGTCTCTCACCGTATCCAAAATATTGAGCCCAACTCATCCTCCAGCCCATAGCATCCAATGCCTAATAGACATGGTTGCATCTTCCCGGTGCAACTGAGCCACTGTATCCAGCCGAGAACAATCAACCCCGGGAAGGGCCCGCACATCTACAATGGTGGAAGACCTCAGACTTAATCTTTTCTTAGGGAGAATTGATTCAGGTCTCATTAAACTAGACTTGGCTTAGTCATAACAATTATGACTAACCTAGTGGCATGGGTTAGCTCGGATTATTGACCACCTCAGATCAGAACTGTGTCAACAGATATGGCCAGGTAAGTGAGACCGGTGGAAGGAATATGCCATTAACTCGTACAAGAATGCATTCAGGTCGAGTAGCTTCCAATTAAAAACCAGTCGGTCGTCTATGCCAAACTTACCTTAGACACCAAATTGTTGAGTCAGAACCAATTGGGTTAGCCTACAATCCAGACTCTAACCTCTGAGCCTAATTAGGTCTTGCTTGATCGTGACTCGATCTTGACCCAGACTTAATCCTATTAGGCTGGTCAATTTAAGCATTGTTGATCCCATCTAACCAACTCTTGATTCGGTTTGATCAACCGCTTAGACCTAATTGAGCTACCCAAGCCCGAACCCAGTATTATGAATATGTCTTAGATCTGAAATTCTCAATTTTAGACCTAATTAATATTCCATAAACTTAATTCTTAATTAAGTAGGGTTCATAAACAAAATACGCACAATAAATCCTAGGGTTTCAGGATCTAGGGTTTTGCAGAAAGTAAGTTTTGGGTTTCTGATTAAGGACGAACACGCAGCACCCCTACACATCATAAGAACACCCCATCGAATGGGAAGAGAGGGCCTTTAAACCCTTCTTCGTTCTTATGACCGGACGGCCAAGAGGAACGCCTTAATCAGGAACATTCAATACTACAAAACAATATCAGATCTATATCATATATCTCATATACAAAGTAGATCTAATCATGGCATATTTTGCATACATCTCATGTATCAAATCATGCATATTTTTCAGATCTAAATTATCTCATAATAATCTAAAAAATTAGATTTAAATTGATCTAATCAAAATAAATTCTAATCTAGACAATTATGTAGAACTATTCTACAACTAGTCTAGACATGCATCAATCATATCTCATATGATATTTAAAATTAAATAATTTTTATTTGCTATTTTTTAGATGTTATTATAACACTTATAATATCAAAAAATAGTAAATAAAAGATCTAAAATATGATTTAATCAGATTAAATCAAAAACATGCAAGACTATTCTATAGAACTATTCTATTCTAGAACTAGTCATGCATATCTTCTAATCTTAGATCCAAATCATTTAATTTTAATTTTTTCTGATTTTCAGATCTGATCACATCTCATGTGACATCTAAAATCACTTATTTTCTAATTAAAATAAATTTAAAATTAGATCTAAATAATTTTAGAACCATGGCTCTGATACCAGTTGAAGGGAAATCCTGATTTTTCGGTCCAGGTTCGTTCAGATCTGATCAGATCAAGAGATATATTTCAAAAATTTTTCTCTTGATCTAATCAGATCTTGATATATTTTAGATCTAATTCTTATTATTTTAATAAAATAAAATAAAATAAGATAAATTAAATCAAATTTAATTTACCTGATTTGGGTAATCCTATTACCCTGTTGATGATCCTGTTTGCAGCGGAAGGTTCTGGATCTTAGCCACGCAAGCGCCTGGCCTCTACCGGTATCCACTCGGGTTGGATCTGGAGATCCTCTTCTTCTCTATCATCACCTCCAAAAATTCAGATCTGGATCTGATCTGGAGGATCTTCAAAACTCTTTTGAAGATCAGCAGTCGTCCTTTGCAGCAGCGCAGCCTTCTTAGCTTTTGATCGCCTTTCTTTGATCTGAATCGCACCAACCAAGGTCCAAAACTCCTTTTGGACGTGGAGAGCAAGGGGAGAAGAGACTTGGCATGGAGGAAGGAGGGGAGAGGCAGCCTTGGGGCATGGGAAAATTGATCTCAATTCAATTCTAATTATCTTTGAGTTGGGCGCAGGGTCTTATTTATAGACTAAGCTGTGATCCAACTCCTCTTCCTTCCCAACCAATCACAACCCTTTGTGAAATCAGATCTAAATCTGATTGGTGGGAATAGAGTCCCCTGGATTCCTCCTTAGAGGGTGCCTAAGACCAGTCAAAGTTGGTTCTTAGAAGAACTCTAATTGGAATCCAAAAAGGAGATGGAGTCCTTGTCCAACAAGGACTCCTAGGCGCCTCCAACTTGGGCACACGCCTAGGGTGGCGTGCGCCCTTCTCCTTGCCAGGTTCTGGCAGGGGGACAGGCCCCCACCAGCTCTCCAATAGGTGCATGACATGTGGTCAAAAGTCAAAGTGTCAATGGTCAACGTTTGACCAGTCAAAGGTAGACTTTTGACCAAAGTCAAAGAACAAGAAATGGCAGGTGACCAAAAATGGCAGGTAATGTCTTACAAAATAAGACAACCTTTTCTGACTTGGACAACCTCCAGTCAGACCATATGAAGGCCTCTGATTGAGCACAAACTCCTTTGGCTCAGTCAGGACAACTTATTTATGATAGTAAAAGAAGAACGTTAGGTTCAATCGAGTGCTAGCACGATTTTCCTTGAACCTAATTGAATCTCATTCAGATCAATTGAACTAGATCAGTTCAATTGATGATCACCAGATTCAAACCCTTGTTTGTGTGACCCAGTTAGGTTCAGTTCTGTATGGTAATGGGATATGTCATGATCTCTATCATCGACATCATCGAAACTCCTTTCGATGGATCAGAACTCTTCTGATTCGAACAGCTAGAATGATCGATCATCTAAATCATTCTAATTGCTCCCAAAATCCACCAGTGACACCTAGCAGTATATGGTGGCAACCCATCAGAGCTGAATGCGAACCTCTTGGTGCAGCTACCTGTGTGATTAAGTTCTTCTATCTTGAGCCCCGATCAGATTAGGGTTAAGGTGAACTCGTCAAACCCTAGTCTCTGTCATATGATGTAATCATTCGATTCGAGTCCAATGTGAAAATCTAAATAGAAACTCTTTCTATTATTTCACTCTACCATGGCCATGGGCTTCTGGACTTGATTCTCATGATCATCATAGGGCTGCTCCTCTACCACCGAGGTAGATAGATTCCATCTTGATGCAATCCAGTTCCTACAATGAACATGCTCATAGCCAACATACACCTCAGGGTTCCATATGGCTAGGAGACCGAGTAATGGTGTAGTCAAACTATAACACCCTCAAGGTGAACTGCCGATGCACCTCAGGTCAAAGAACCAGACACACTACTGCAGCATCGAGTCAGTCATTGACGAGAAGGTAGACTCCCTAATGACTACTCGAGGTGGTCACGCTCAGTGCCCTCGTTCTCTAACGAGTACCTGTACTCTCGCTCCGGTGTCTCCACACCGTAGACTCAAGACTCATCTACTAAAAAGAAGCGATTGTACACCAACCTTCCGAATCAATCACCATCCTCATGATGATCCTATGGTCATGAGCAATTTATGAGTTAATAATGATTATTCATGTCTTAAATTTTCAACTCTTGAAAATATGAATTATCATTACCATTAACTCAAAGGATGTATCATAGACACTAAATACACATATGTGATAGAAAATAATCCATTTATTGATTTTAGTCAAAATTATAATTTTGCCCCTAGAAGTGTATTACAAGTGTCAGCCAATTCTGGCTTTCAGGGCACATATATCTAACACCTTCTGGGTCTGACGACTGCTACTCATCAAACTTGACTCTTGACTGCTACTGCTACTATCTCAGGGACCTGTCGAGCCACTCCCCTACTCTTGGTTGGCCATAAGCTATTCTATAAGCTTGAAATCGAGCTCGTATTGGAGAACTATCTCCATTTGCAACTCAAACATATTTTTGACTGCATTCAAAAGCCTTTAAGCCGCTTGATCTTGACTGAAAGTGACGCTAGCCACCGAATCATGCAAACGGTCCATGAAAAACCTTTAAACAATGCAAAATAAGATAAAAAAACTGTTAGATGAGTGCTCTAGAAGCTAGATTGGCTGACACTTATAATACACATTCTAGGGATATTTTTATACTTTTGACTTAAAATTAATAAAGGATTATTTTTCTTCTATCACATTGTGTATAAAGTATCTGTAATACATCCTTTAAGTTAATAGAAATGATAATACATATTTTCAAGAGTTGAAAATTTAAGATATATATTATCATAATTAATTCAGAAATTGCTCTCGATCATAGGATCATCACGAGGATGGTGATTGATCTGAAAGATCGATGTACGATTACTTTCTTAGGATAGATGAGTCTTGAGTCTATGATGTGGAGATACTAGAACGAGAGTATAGGTACTCGTTAAGAATGAGGGCACTGAGTGTGACCACCTCGAGCAGTCATAAGAAAGTTTATCTTCTCATCGATCACTAGCTCGATGTTGCAGTTATGTGTCTAGTTCTTTGATCTGAGGTGCATCCGTAGTTCATCTTGAGTATGTTATAGTTTGACTACACCGTAACTCGATCTTCTAACCATTCAAAATCTTAAGGTGTATGTTGGTTATAGCATGTTCATTGTAGAAATTGGATCGCACCAATAGAAGATCTATCTACCTGGATAGATGAGGAGTAGTCCTATGATGATCATGAGATCGAGTCCTTAAGCTCATGGCTATGGCAGTGTGATATAATAAAAAAGAGTTTTCTATTAGGATTTAACATCGAACTCGAATCCAATGATTCAATCATATGACAGAATGTTGGATTTGATGAGTTCATCTTAATCCTAATCCTATCGGGGCCCATGATAGAAGAACCCAATCACATAGGCAGCTGCACTGAGAGATTCGTATTTGGTTCTGATGGATTGTCACCATATATTGATAGGTGTCACTAGTGGATTTTGAGATCAATTAGAATGGTCTTGATAATCAATCATTCTAATTAGATGAATTAAAAGAGTTCTGGTCCATCGAAAGGTATTTCGATGATGTCAATGATAGAGATTATGATATATCCCATTATCATATAGAATTGAACCTAACTAGATCATACAAATAAGAGTTTAGATTTGGATGTCATCAATTGGGCTAACCCAGTTCGATTGATTTAGATTAAATCTAATTAGATTCAAGAAAATCATGCTAGCACACAATTGAGCCTGACTTTCTCCTTCTGTAGTCTTTCTGGTTCATCTCGATTGAGCTAAATTAGATTTGGCTCATCCGAAAGCCTTGTATGAGTTTGTTCTAGTTTGACTGGAGCTTGTTCTGATCAAAACAAGGCTTATCCTAATGAGATCAGGGCTTATCCTAAAATCATAAGTTGAAATTTGGACAAGACTTTTCTGGAAACTCTGTATAGATTTATCTTGATCTGATTAGACCTAGTATTGGCCTGATCAAGACTTATCCTAACATGATTAGGACTTGTCCTAATTTCATTCGATAGGACTTGATTAAGGCTTGTCTTAAATTCCATAAGATGGAAACTAGACATGGGTCAAAGGTTGACCTATGATGTAGGAATTAAGGGAGAAGAGGCATGCACCCCCTAAAGAATTTCTAAGGGTGCATGCTGATAAGTACCATAAACTCACTAATAAAAGTATTAATTTATCAATTAATTTGTATTAATTTTTAAAAATTAATGATCAATTTATATATATTTTTTAAGAAATTAATATTTTTATTAATAAAAAAATTAATTAAAAAATAATAAAAATTAAAAAAATTAATCATCAATAAAAAGAGCTCATTGAAAATTAATCATCAATGCTAGCCCAACCCGTCATGTGAATGAATGTTCTATTGCTGCATAGTTTCCACCTTTTATCTAAGAATAAGTCCAAGCTGCTAAAGGCTACTCCAAGCCGATTAATGATCCATTTTCAAATTCATATAACTCTGGCTGAAGAAACCATCCTAATTTTTCTTAGAAACCACAATAGACTCAGGCTCAGATCCAAATTTCACATGTCCAAAACTATCAAAATAGGCTCCAATACCAAAACTATACTTATAACAGAGGTCAGCCTAGTCAGTTTACCCAGCCATCATATAATAATCAGCTATCCCATTACCATACAGAACTGAACCTAACTGGGTCACACAAACAAGGGTTTGAATCTGGTGATCATCAATTGAACTGATCTAGTTCAATTGATCTGAATGAGATTCAATTAGGTTCAAGGAAATCGTGCTAGCACTCGATTGAACCTAACGTTCTTCTTTTACTATCATAAATAAGTTGTCCTGACTGAGCCAAAGAAGTTTGTGCTCAATCAGAGGCCTTCATATGGTCTGACTGGAGGTTGTCCAAGTCAGAATAGGTTGTCTTATTTGTAAGACATTACCTGCCATTTTTGGTCACCTGCCATTTCTTGTTCTTTGACTTTGGTCAAAAGTCTACCTTTGACTGGTCAAATGTTGACCATTGACACTTTGACTTTTGACCACATGTCATGCACCTATTGGAGAGCTGGTGGGGGCCTGTCCCCCTGCCAGAACCTGGCAAGAAGAAGGGCGCACGCCAAGGGTGGCGTGAGCCCAAGTAGGAGGCGCCTAGGAGTCCTTGTTGGACAAGGACTCCATCTCCCTTTTGGATTCCAATTCAGAGTTCTCCTAAGAATCCAACTTTGACTGGTCTTAGGCGCCCTCTAAGGAGGAATCCAGGGGACTCTATTCCCACCAATCAGATTTAGATCTGATTTCACAAAGGGTTGTGATTGGTTGGAGAGGAAGAGGAGTTGGATCACAGAGTCTATAAATAAGACCCTGCGCCCAACCCTAATCCTAAGTGAATTCAATAGAGATTTCCCACCCCAAGGCTGCCTCTCCCCTCCTTCTCCATGCCAACTCTCTTCTCCCCTTCCTCTCCACGTCCAAAAGAGTTTTGGACTTAGTTGGTGCGATTCAGATCAAGAAAGGCGATCAAAAGCTAGAAGGCTGCGCTGCTGCAAAAGGACGACTGCTGATCTTCAAAAGAGTTTTGAAGATCCTCCAGATCAGATCCAGATCTAATTTTTGGAGGTGTGATAGAGAAGAAGAGGATCTCCAGATCCAACCCGAGTGGATACCGGTAGAGGCCAGGCGCTTGCGTGGCTAGATCCAGAACCTTCCGCTGCAATCAGGATCATCACATGGGTAATAGGATTACCCAAATCAGGTAAATTAAATTTGATTTAATTTATCTTATTTTATTTTATTTATTAAAATAATAAGAATTCAGATCTAAAATATCAAGATCTGATTGAGATCAAGAGAAAAAAATTTTTGAAATATATCTCTTGATCTGATCAGATCTGAACGAACCTGGACTCGGGAAATCAGGATTTTCCCTTCAACTGGTATCAGAGCCAAGGTTCTAAAAGTATTTAGATCTAATTTTAAATTTATTTTAATTAAAAAATAAGTGATTTTAGATGTCACATGAGATGTGATCAGATCTGAAATTAGAAAAAATTAAAATTAAATGATTTGGATCTAAGATTAGAAAATATGCATGACTAGTTCTAAAATAGAATAGTTCTATAGAATAGTCTTGCATGTTTTAATTTAATTTGATTAAATCATATTTTAGATCTATTTATTTACTATTTTTTGATATTATAATTATTATAATAACATCTAAAAAATAGCAAATAAAAATTATTTAATTTTAAACATCATATGAGATATGATTGATGCATGTCTAGACTAGTTGTAGAATAGTTCTACATAGTTGTCTAGATTAGAGTTTATTTTGATAAGATCAATTTAAATCTAATTTTTTAGATTATTATGAGATAATTTAGATCTGAAAATATGCATGATTTGATACATGAGATGTATGCAAAATATGCCATGATTAGATCTAATTTGTATATGAGATATATGATATAGATCTAAAACTATTTTGTAGTATTACATGTTCCTGATTAAGGCGTTCCTCTTGGCCGTCCGATCATAAGAATGAAGAAGGATTTAAAGGCCCTCTCTTCCCATTCGATGGGGTGTTCTTATGACGTGTAGGGGTGCTGCGTGTTCGTCCTTAATCAGAAATCCAAAACTTACTTTCTGCAAAACCCTAGATCCTGAAACCCTAGGATTTATTGTGCGTATTTTATTTATGAACCCTACTTAATTAAGAATTAAGATTATGGAATATTAATTAGGTCTAAAATTAAGAATTTTCAGATCTAAGACATATTCATAATACTGGGTTCGGGCTTGGGTAGCTCAATTAGGTCTAAGCGGTTGATCAAACCGAATCAAGAGTTGGTTAGATGGGATCAACAATGCTTAAATTGACCAGCCTAATAGGATTAAGTCTGGGTCAAGATCGAGTCACGATCAAGCAAGACCTAATTAGGCTCAGAGGTTAGAGTCTGGATTGTAGGCTAACCCAATTGGTTCTGACTCAATAATTTGGTGTCTAAGGTAAGTTTGGCACATACGACCGACTGGATTTTTAATTGGAAGCTACTCGACCTGAATGCATTCTTGTACGAGTTAATGGCATATTCCTTCCACCGGTCTCACTTACCTGGCCATATCTGTTGACACAGTTCTGATTCTGAGGTGGTCAATAATCCGAGCTAACCCATGCCACTAGGTTAGTCATAATTGTTATGACTATGACAAGTCTAGTTTAATGAGACCTGAATCAATTCTTCCCTAAGAAAAGATTAAGTCTGAGGTCTTCCACCATTGTAGATGTGCGGGCCCTTCCCGGGGTTGATTGTTCTCGGCTGGATACAGTGGCTCAGTTGCACCGGGAAGATGCAACCATGTCTATTAGGCATTGGATGCTATGGGCTGGAGGATGAGTTGGGCTCAATATTTCGGATACGGTGAGAGACCAATTAGGAACCCAGTCTATGCAAATGGTGGGTCTGACTTAACTAAGGAGTGGATCAATATTCCGGATACGGTGAGATTCATGAATTAGAGACCAAGTTTGGGTGCAGGCAGCATGATTAGAATCATTAGAACAAAAGAGTTGTTCACTCATTGGCTAACCATCAACCAATATTGTGTAGTGAGGTGATGAGTCAGTTGGTGAGACGCAACCACCCACTAGAATCATAAAATGCGGAGATTTTCGCATCTCTAACATGAGGGAGTGTAAGGGATCCGAGAAAATAGGGGAGCCTAATTGTTTTAAAAATAAAATCCCTAAAACAATTGGCAGTCAAAATTACAGTATCTAACTAGAATCTTGACTCTCCTACGGAACAAATGTCTGCGTCAACCAACTGGCACGTATCCTAGCACACTAGACTGACTGACCAATTATAAATGATTGGCATCAGGAACTACAAAAATTATTTTGGGTTTAGAAGAAGTTACCACATGTTTTGGACCAGGACCCTCCCACCTTTACCAAGTCGTCCATTCCTGAATAGAGAGCGTCTCTGGAAAAATGGATTGACGAAAGATAAAGGCCAGATACTACACTGTGGGCTCGATTTGATTAGCTCCAGCGCCACATAAGAATATCGGGACTTATGCCCTCGCACAACTTTGGCTTCACCTGCAGGAGATGTTTGGTGAACAGAGTCGCCGCAGCCAAATATCAAGTCACGAAATGAACTTTTTAAGGCTAAGATGCATGATGGGCAGGTCCGTCCAGTCACTGCTGACAATGATCAAGGCATGGAAGAGCTTGAGAAGCTCTTCGTGTGAAGTTGGACTTGGATTTGCAGAACGATATTATTCTGCACTCCTTGACTGATGCATAGGCAATGTCATATGAATTAACAAGCATAATAAACTTCAGAATTCTCTTGGCCGAGTTGATGGAATAATAGACGGTTACCATGCTTGAGTCTTTCTATGAAAGGTTCTAAAGCTCAGATTCTTGACTTATGGAATGGACTTCTTCCAAAAGAAAGTCTTATGGAAAGAAAAAGAGTCTGTGAAAAGGCAAAAGGTAAAGAAGAATCAAAGAAGAAGAAGGCAGAACCGAAGAAAGAAGATCGATGGCAAAGGAAAGTGTTTCCATTGCAACAGCAACGGTCATTGGAAGTGAACTGCCCTACTTACCTGGCCACCTAGAAGAATCAGAAGGAAGGTCCTCTGGAGGTATGCTCATTATTCGAGCAAAATGTGAATGCCAACGACCTAGGGAATAGTCCAAACGACAGATATCTATGGCAATATGAGTTAGGTCATATACAGAAGATAGGATTAACAAATTGGAGAAAAATGGCCTATTGAGTCATTGACTTTTGAGTCATATCCAACTTGTGAATCTTGTCTTCAAGGCAAAATGACTAAATCTCTCTTTGTTGGACAGGGGAGAGGGCCACAGATCTCCTTGCCCTAGTACATACTGATGTGTGCGGACCATTCGATGTGCCGGCTAGAGCAATTTTTGCTACTCATTACCTTTACCGCTGGTCTGTCTAGGTATGGGTAATGTGTATCTTATGACACAAAGTCTGAAGCCTTTGAAAAGTTCAAAGAATTCAGACATAAAGTAAAGAAACAAACTGAAAACCCATTAAGGTTCTTCGATCAGATCGAGAGGTGATAACATGGCCGGAGAATTCCTAGACTATTTAAGGAAAATGGCATAGTCTCTCAATGGACTCCACCAGGACACCTCAACTCAACGGGTTTCAAGAACCGAGAAAATCGGACTCTATTGGATATGGTTCGATCCATGATGAGCTTCACAGACTCCCAGATTTTCTTTGGGGACATTCATTATTAACTTCAATTTATTTACTGAATAGGGTTCCCCTCTAAAAACCGTTCCTACCACACGTATGAGATATGGCACGGTAAGAACCAAGTTTGAGTCATCTAAGAATTTGGGTTGTCCGGCTTATGTCAAAAGACAACAAGTGGACCAAGTAGAGTTTAGGTCCTTTAGAGCTCGATTCATGGATATCCTAAAAGAGTCATTAGGATACTATTTCTCTACATTCCAGAAGACCACAATATGATTGTGAGTCGACATGCATATTTCTTGAAAAATAGTTTATTCAAGATAGTGGCGTTGGAAAGCAGATTAAGCTTGATGAGAAAGTCTCACAAGCAAACGAGCTAAGGACCAAGTGAACCAAATCAGGTTGAGCCAATAAGAACACTACCTCTCCACCCTCGTAGATCGGAAGAGTTTCCCATCCCCCTGAAAGATACTTAGGTATTATTTTCAGAGGACAAGAGGAAATGTTCCTCATAGGTAATGGTGGCTCATGGGATGATCCCAAAACCTACAACGAGGCGATATCAGATATTCGACTCCGAGAAATGGCTTGAGGCATGAAGTCAGAAATGACTCGATGCACTCAAACCAAGTCTGGACCTTGGTAGATCCACCAGAAGGTATAGTACCTATTGGGTGTAAATGGATCTCAAGAGAAAGATTGCTGCAGATGGGAATGTGGAGAACATTCAGGGCTAGACTGGTGGCAAAAGGTTATAATCAAGCGAAGGCATTGACTATCAGGATACCTTTTCCCCGGTAGCTATGCTAAATCCATCCGCACATTGCTTGCTATTCGCAGCCTATTTCGATTATGAAATAGTGGCATACATGGAAATTAAACGGCATTCCTTAAATGGATATCTTGAGGGAAGATATCTATATGGAACAGCCCGCTTAGGTTCACATCCATGTGATACTGAATCCACAAGGTTTGCAAGCTGCTAAAGTCCATATATGGAACTTAAGCAAAGCAACTTCGGAGCGGAACACTCGTTTCAAATGAATGTGATCAAAAAGTTTTGGTTCATCAAAAAACGAGAGGAACCAGTATTTTCAAAAAGGGTCAGTGGGAGCGCTGTTGTCTTCCTCGTATTGTACGTGGATGACATCACTCCTTATGGAAATGATATTCCATTGACATCGTCAAGGTGTGGGTTGTCTAAGGAATTCTCCATGAAAAGACCTAGGTGAAGTCATCCTTTAATTCTAGGAATTTAAGGTCTACTAGGGATAGATACCAAATAGGATGCTGGACTTTCACAAGAAAGATTACATAAGAGGAAGTAACTAAAGAGAGTTAGTATGGAAAAACTCTAAGAGGGGAAATACCCTTCAAGACATGGTATTCATCTTTCCAAGAAGATGTGCCCCAAGCACACTGAGGAAATAGAACGCAATGAAGCAAGATCCCTTCATGCTTCTGCAATAGGAGCCCTCATTACCATGCTAATGTACACGACCTGATAATAGCCCATGCTGTGAGTGTCTAAGCAGATATCAGTCAAATCCAGAGTGAAGAACACTGAACCTTCTGTGAAATGTATCCTTAGTACTGAAAAGAACTAAAGGATATGATGTTTGGTCTTTGGTTAACGGAGAACTCCAAGAGTTCAGAGAATAAAGACTCGGACTCATGTCCGATATAGAAATGATCGAATCGACATCTGGAATCTGTTGTGTGCTGGGTGGAGCTGATCCGCTGGAAGGTTCAAGCAACGGTAGTAATCATCTCATCCGCGATTACCCTGAGAGGTACGTTGAGGTCACGGATCACAACATACCAGAGTAATGTGGAAGACCCCTTACAAAGGGCACGTTGGGCCGCCAAGAGGTCGAAGCCCACCTTGAGAAGATGGGACATTAGACTTTATAGCCAATTGGCTTAGGAACAAGTGTGGAGATTGTAGATATATGTACCCTAGAAGCCAGAATGGCCTGACACTTTTGTAATACCTTCTGGGGCCAAAATTGTAATTATTGACTATAATTTAATGAAATGGATTAGTTTCTATTCACATATGTGTATTTAGGGTCGGCTGTGAATACATCCCTTTTGAGTTAATGGTAATGATAATATCAATTTTTCAAGAGTGAAATTTAAGAGATGAATAACCATTATTAACGTCATATAAACCTGCTCCGACATTAGGATCATCACGAGGTGGTGATTGATCCGGAAGGTTTGGTGTACGATCGCTTCTTTTAGTAGATAGTCCCTTGAGTCTTACGGTGTGGAGACCCGGAGCGGAGTACAGGTACCTCCTTACGAAATGAGGCACTGAGCGTGACGCACCTCGAGTAGTCATTAGGGAGTCTACCTTCTCGTCAATGACTGACTCGATGCTGCAGAGTGGGTGTCTGGTTCTTTGACCTGAGATGCTCGGCTGTTTCACCTTGAAGGGTGTTATAGTTTGACGGACACCTGACTTTACTCTGGGGTCTGCCGCTAGCCATATGGAACCCTGAGGTGTATGTTGGCTATAGCAATGTTCATGTAGGAATTGGATTGCATCAGATGGGATCTATCTACTCGGTGGTAAGAGGAGAGCCCTTGATGATCATGAGAATTCAAGTCCAGAAATCCATGGCCATGGTTAGAGTGAAAATAATAGAAAAGAGTTTTTATTTAGAATTTTCACAATTGGACTCGATCGAATGATTACATCGAATATGAACAGAGACTAGGGTTTTGGACGAGTTACCTTACGCCTAAATCTGATCGGGGCTCAAGATAGAAGAAACTGAATCACACAGGTAGCTGCACCAAGAGGTTCAACATTCAGCTCTGATGGGTTGCCACCATATACTGGGCTAGGTGTCCACTGGTGGAATTTTGGGAGCAATTAGAAGATTAAGATGAATCGATCATTCTAGCTGTTCGAATCAGAAGAGTTTCTGTATCCAATCGAAAAAGGAAGTTTCGATGAAATGTCTTGATAGAGATCATAGAACATATCCCATTACCAAACAGAATGAAATAATTGGGTCATCACAAACAAGGTTTTGAAATCTGGTGATCATTCAATAGGGGGGGGGGGGGGGGGGGGGGGGGGGGGGGGGGGGGGGGGGGGGGGGGGGGGGGGGGGGTGAACTGATCTAGTTCAATTGATCTGAATGAGATTCAAATTAGGTTCAAAGGAAATCGTGCTAGCACTCGATTGAACCTAACGTTCTTCTTTTACTATCAAACTAAGTTGTCCTGCTGAGCAAAGAGTTTGTGTCAATAAGAACTCAAAAATAAACAATGGCTTCATAATCGTGTCTGACTGGAGTTGTCCAAGTCAGAATAGGTGTCTTATTTGTAAGACATTACTGCCAATTTTTGGTCACCTGCCATTTCTTGTTTTTTAGAACTTTGGGTCAAAAAGTCTACCTTTGACTGGTCAATACGTTGACCATTGACCCTTGACTTTTGACCACATGTCATTTGAACCTATTGGAAAGCTGTGGGGGCTGTCCCCCTGCCAGAACCTGGCAAGAGAGAAGGGCGCACGCCAAGGGTGGCGTGAGCCCAGTGGAGCGTCGCCTAGGAGTCTTTATTGGACAAGGACTCCATCTTCCCTTTGGGATTCCAATCGAGTTTACTACGAGAATCCAGTTTTGTATGGTCCTTAGGCGACCCTCTAGGAGGAAATTCCAGGGGTCTCTATTTCAACCAAATCAGATTTAGATCTCTGATATCACCAGAAGGGTTTGAATTGGTTTGAGAGGAAAGTGAGTATGATCCAGAGAGGTCCTAGTAGGAGATAAGCACCGACCAGTGCGCCCAACCCTAATCCTAAGTGAATTCAATAGATTTCCGTCCAAGCCTCTTCCCACATCAACGCTGCCTCTCCGGGCCTTCTCCGCTCTCTTTCATGCCCTTGCTCTCCAGTCCCAAAAGTGATTTGTGGGACTTAGTTGTGGCATACGAATTGCCAGACTCAGAAAGGCAAGATCAAAAGCAGACGAAATGGTCGCTGCTGCAAAAGGACGACTGCAGATACTTCAAAAGAGTTTTGAAAATCCTCCAGATCAAGATCCAGATCTGATTTTTGGAGGTGTGATTAGAGTAAGAAGAGGTTCTCCAGATCCCAACCGATGTGGATACCGGTGACGAGGCAAGGCGCTTGCATGGCTAAGATCCAGAACCTTCCGCTGCAAATCCAGGATCATCTACAGGGAATAGGATTACCCAAATCAGTAAATTGGAATTTGCATTTAATTATCTTGTTTTTATTTTATTTATTAAAATAATAAGAATCAGATTCTGAAACATAATCAAGATCTCGATTGGAGTCAAGAGAAAAAAAAATTTTGAATATATCTCTTGATCTAATCAGATCTGGAACGAACCGGGATCGAGAAAATCAAGGATTTCCCTTCATATCTGCTTGTGACACTCACAGCATGGGCTATATCCAGGCATGTACACTAGCATGGCAAATACATGAAGGCTCCCTATTGCAGAAGCATAAGGAGTCTTGCTCAATGCGTTTAATATTCCTCAGGTGTGCTGGGGCACATCCTTCTTTGAAAGATGAATACCCAATGTTGAAGGGTAATTGATAATCTCTCTAGAGTTTTTTCCATACTAACTCTTTAGTACTCTCCTTAATGTACTCTTCTTGAAAGTCCTAGCATCCCTATTCGGTTATCCCTATAGATCCTAAATTCCTAGAAATAAAGGATGCTTATCCTAGGTTTCTTTCAATGAGAATTCCTTGGACAACCATAATTTGACTGTCGTCAACATGGGAAATATCCATTTTCCGATAAGGAGGAATGTCATCCACGTACAATACGAGTGAAGAACAAACAACGGCTCCCACTGACCCTTTTTGAAAAACACACGATCCTCTTCGTTTTGATGAAAACTAAACCTTTTGATCAACATCATTGAAACGAGTGTTCAGCTCCGAGATGCTGCCTTAGTCCATATATGGACACTTTGCGCTACAAACCTTGTGTCAGTAATCACTGAATGTGACCTAATGGCTGTTCCATAATAGATATCTTCCTCAAGATATCCATTTACAAATAACCATTTTCACATCCATTTGCCATATTTCATAATCGAAATAGGCCTGCAACGGCAAGAATGTGCAGATGGATTTTTTATTGCATAGCCTACTGGGGAAAAAATATCCTGATAGTCAATGCCTTCGCGTTGACTATTAAACCTTTTGGCCAACTAATCTAGCCTTGAATTGTCTCCACATTTCCATCTGGCACCAATTTTCTCTTGAAAGGTCCATTTACATCCAATAGGTACTATACCTTCTAGTGATCTACCAAGGTCCAGACTTGGCTTGAAGTGCAATCGAGTCATTTCTGAACTGCATTGCCCTCTAGCCATTTCTCAGAGTCAGAATAAATCTGATATCGCCTTGTTGAGTTTTTAGGATCAATCACCATGAGCACAATTACCTATGAGGAAACAAATTTCCTCTACTTCCTCTGAAATAAACCTAAGTATCTCTCAGGGGGATGAAAACTTCTTTCCAATCTACCGAGGTGGAGGAGTTTTTAGTGTTCTCATTGGCTCAGAACTGATTTGGTCGCAATTGGTCCTTAAGCTGTTCCTCTGTGAGACTTTTTCATCAAGTTGATTTTTATTTTCAATGCGCTAAGTCTTGAAATAACTATTTTCAAAAAATATGGCATGATCACTCAAATCACATTGTGGTCTTCTGGAACGTAGAAAAGTATCCTAATGACTCTTTAGGATAATCCTAAGTAAATCGAGCTCTGAAGGACCTAAACCTATAAACTTGTCCAGCTGTTGTCTTTTTGACGTGAGCTAGACAACCCCAAATTCTGGGATGACTCCAGACTTGGTTTCTTACCAAATGTCCATAATCTCATACGGTGTGGTAGGAAGGTTTTTAGAGGGAGACCCTATTCAATAGATAGATTGAAGTTACCAATGGTTCCCCAAAGGAAATCAGAGGGGTCTGTGAAGCTTAAGTATGGATCAAAACCAAATATCCAAATAGGTCCCGATTATCCGTTCTGAAATCTCGTTGAGTTGAGGGCGTTCCTGGTGGAGGTCCATTGAGAAGAATAATGCCATTTTTCTTTAGATAGTCTAGGAATTCCCGGCTAAGGTTATTCACCTCCTCGATCTGATCGAAGAACTTTAATGGAATTTTTCAATTTGTATTTTCTACTTCATGTCTGAATTCTTTGAAACCTTTTCAAAGGTTCAGACTTGTGTGCCCATAAGAATACACATACACAACCTAGATAGATCATCGATAAAGGTAAATGAAGTAGACAAAATTACATCTAAACGGTACATCAAAATGGGCCGCACACATCAAGTATGTACTAGGCAAGGAGAAATCTGTTGACCTTCCCCATGTCCCCTAATAAAGGGAGTTTTGGTCTATTGTCCTGAAGACAATGATTCACCAAGTTGATAAGGACTCGAAAGTCCAACGAAAATCAATAGCCATTTTTCTCCAATTTTATGATCCTATCTTCTGCTATATGACCTAATCTCAATGCCATAGATATCTGTCGTTTGTGACATCCCTAGGTCGTTGGCATTCACGTTTTGGCTCGATAGTTAGAC